>VZUI01031308.1:0-10762 GCA_013401135.1 Cettia cetti | reverse complement strand
TTTTTCTGTACTACTACATTTGTTTATTTTAATATTCCTAGTAAAGAACTGCTATTCCTATTCCCAAATCTTTGCCTGAAAGCCCTTAATTGCAAAATTATAGTAATTCGGAGGGAAGGGGGGTTACATTCTCCATTCCAGGGAAAACTCCAGTTTTCCCTGGCAGATACCTGTCCCTCTAAACCAGGACACTATCCATATAAAATCTGGTTTTATTAATACCATTCAGAAGAGAGCAAGCTGGTGTGTTTGTGGTATCAGTGGACTTCCTTTGCAGTTGTGGGAGAGATCTCAGGACCAATCAGGGTTCCTCTTCTCCTCCAGCACCTTTTCCCAGAGCTTTTCTGAGAGCAGCGCCCTCGAGGCTCCTGCTCAAGGTCCCCCTGCTTTGTTCTCCTACTGCCAGGCTATTCAGTGAATGCTCACAGTTGAGAATCCACAACCCCAGCATTCTGGAATCTCTTAAAAATCACACTAATTAAATTGTACTCAACTGATATTTTGTTTCCATTCCGTATTTAGAACTGTTTCTTCAAACTACAGTAAGCCAGAACACTCGAAGGACGCAGGTTTTGACTATAGATGTTGCCATCTGAGTTTCCGACTTTCTCTCCCACTAAAGGTGAATCCTGGAACTATTTTTCTCCAAATACACTAAGATCAATATTTTGCTGCAAAAGTTTACAGTATTTCTCATAAAAGGTCAAACTATTTTTTTTTAATTATTATCTATGGCTCCTGGTATAAGTACTTGATGGGAAAGGGACTTCTTATTAGAAAAAACCTGTTCACCAGATAACACACAATTCAGTGGGAAGAGCTTTATCAAGACCTGGCTTCCTGGAGAAGCTGTTGTGCTCCAGATCTGATGGAGAGCAATGCCATCACAGTGGCACTGATTCATTTTAAATGTCACTGCTTTAAAATGCCATCAACTGAGAGCGCCGCTGGACACACTCGTGTAAATCAGCTCAGCTTGGTTGGCTTCAGCGGGGCTACAGTGATCTGAATCTCCTGCAAACCCACTCCTTTGTGCTGCTCTTTCATTCTCAACAGGAGTGGGGGAAGAGAGAGCCAACACTGCAGAGCCCAGGAAGTTTTTTGCAGACTCTTACACCAGTTATTATCTGTGAGAGCAGCTCCACTGCTGCTCCCAACAATCAGAGCCACAGCACAAACTAGAGCCAGGCTCCCTGCACCACTTCAAATACCCCTCTCAAAGAGGCATTTGATGACACAGCAGGAAAATCCCCTGGCTGGCACAGGCCATTGTTAGTGCTGATGCATTGCCACTCCTTGGTAACAAAAGTGAAATCCTGCTGGAGCATCCAAGGCCAAAACGAGCCTTTAATCAGGCCCCTGTTCCTGGGGTCTCTCACTGTACCCCACTCTGTAAGAGGTAACAGAGCTGTTGATGAGAATGGTGCTGGAGAAGTAGTGGTATTAAGGATTCTCCCTTCAAGAGCTGGGTACTCCCAGGGTCTGCTTTATTCATACTAAAGCCAAACTCTTCCAGCTGCAACCCAAAGGAGTTTTAACCCAGAAACATTTTCAAGGACATTTGAATCACTGCAGTGGAAAAACTTGACTCATTTACACGTCAAAATGGCATCAACTAATTGTAACCTGCAAACCAAGAGCAAAAAAAACCAGAAAACAAGATTATGCTTGGTTCAGAAACTACCAGCCAGGTTTTGCCAGCTTCATTTTAGCATTTAAGGTTCAAGACTTTCCTCCTCCTATGGAATTCTGTTCTGGGCTTTGTTATCTGAGCAGAGAGGAAAGTGAAAGAGACTATGGTGTTGCTATAAATTGTGGTTCATATTGATTTGTTTCTATGGAATTGCTTTATTTGCCTCTCCATAAATAATGGAACAATTGAAAAGCACTTTTTACATTTAAAAAAAGGTTATATTTCCAGTTCTACCAAAATAGTGCTACCAAAATAGTTCTACCAAATAGTGCTACACTTTTATATACAAAAGCAACTAGGCTGTGTCACAACGTTCTTCAGCAAAATTCCCAAATATTTTCCCAATGATGGTCCTATATTCAGCCATGGGCAAGCATGTTGAAAACTATATAAAGCTGGCCATTTAAGCCCTTGCCCTGCATTAATTTCCCTTCTGAATGTCAACACCATTGAACTTCATGACAGATACAGAAATTAAAGTCCCCTATTATACTAAGTTCACATTGCTTTTCATGCAGATATAATACATGGCTTACACCATACCCCACTGAAAACAACCACAGGATTCAGTTCAGCTTTTTTGCCCTCCCATCAACTTTTTTTCCCAAAAGAGAGGTGGGGGGATGCATTTCCAGCCCTCCTCATTCAGCATTCCCTGCATGGACAGTGACATTCCCATCCCCAGCTCCGTGGCCTTTTCCCTACGCAAATTACCAGCTGGAACCTACAGTGAACTAAGCTGAATGCTGCATTTTTAATTCCTTTCCTAATTAACCTATTTGCATGCATTTCAGTAATTAATCAGCTTTGCATAGCTAACAAGGAATGTCCCACTCTGCCATGCCCCAGCAGCTGATAGAGCACAGCCACCTGTGCCCACCACTGACCCTGGAGAGGGTCTTTGGGAGGGCACAGAGTCTTGGCCATTACCAGTGGCCATCCTACAAGCTCTGGGTGAAGGCATCAGGGGAACAATCCTGTTTCTTCCTGGTAGGATCTACCTTGAATCTTGCCTATGAATTTGCATGATCTCCTTCTGAAAGTGATGTTATGTCACTCTCCCTGCTCTAGTTTCATCCAGAACTGCCAAATCTGGATGAGCGACTGTGGGAGTCGCTCTTTATTCACCTCAGCTTCTGCCTCTGTGACTTCCCAAAGTTCAGCCATACTTTCCCGTTCAGCCTTCTTTCCAAAAAACTGAGAAGCCTCATTTTCTGTAGCATGAGCTTCCCATCCTTTCCCATTTGATTTGCCCTTCTCTGCTTCCTCTCTAATTCCACTCTATTCTTGTTGGATGCGGAGATCAGCCCTGCACAGGGCACTAAGAATGCGGGAACACCAAAGCCCTTCTGGGGAAGTCATGCCCTGTGCCCCTCTTTTACAGTCCCCTTTCTCAGGCTGCCTGACATCCATGGATTGAGGATTTAAAGAAACTGCTAAAGCCTCAGAGATCACTTCCCTGAACTGTAATCATTCAGCACTTTATTCTGGATTGGCTTATTCTGTCCTAGTCTGCACCACAGTTTCTTTGCCAACTTCTTGGCCTTGACACCAAATGTTTTACAAGATCTTCCTGAATCAATCACAAGAACACTTACCTACCTGGAGGAGCTCAATACTTTGTAGGAGAACATTTCACAGAAGTGCTGTACATCACACATCCCCTTTCCTGGTCAGTGATGGAGATGCTGCTGAAAATTTGTTTTCACCATGGTGTCCTTTGGAACTGATTTTCATTCATTATTTCTCCCAAACTGGCAACAGAGTACACAGCTTTTCTTTCACAATTACAGAGTTTATTCTTGCCCTAAACCCCCCACCATTGCCTCTAACCTGAGAGATGCATAAAAATTGACCACAGTATTCAGCCTGGAAAGGAGAAGCTTTGGGGTGAGCTCAGGGTGGCCTTGCAGGGCCTGAGGGAGCTGCAGGAAAGATGGAGAGAGACAATTGCCAAGGGCTGGAGGCACAGGAGCCAGGGAATGGCTGCCAGTGGCAGAGGGCAGGGCTGGCAGGGATCTTGGGCAGGAATTGTTCCCTGGCAGGGTGGGCAGGCCCTGGCACAGGGTGCCCAGAGCAGCTGTGGCTGCCCCTGGATCCCTGGCAGTGCCCAAGGGCAGGTTGGACATTGAGGCTTGGAGCAGCCTGGGACAGTGGGAGATGTCCCTGCCCATGGCTGGGGTGGATGGGATTTGAGGTCCCTTCCAACCCAACCCATTCCATGGTCCTGGGATGATGACGTGAGTGAAAAAACTCCATCAAGAGTTTCATACTTGGCTCCATGAGCCTCGCTAGCAACACCTAGCACTTGGCTGAGCAGGTGTGTCATTGTTTGAAGGAATTCCCTCTGAGAGCCTCAGGAACTAAGCCTGGACAGGGCACAGTGTTGCTGCATCAAAACTGCTTCCAAGGCCTGAGGAAGCTCAGGTACAGCACAGTCAGATGAGTGCAGAGCAACTCTGTCCTTCCACTTTTATTCTGAAAATTATTCTGAAAAACTACAGCCTTTCCTCCCAGTCTCCCCCTGAAACACCCAACAGGTCTTCTCACCTTTTTCTTTTCAAATCACATAAGTTTCCTTTTTTTGTTGGGTGGATCACTATGCCAGAGCAGCTGCTTCAGGTGCATGCAGCATGCACTGTATAGCAGGGACATATCCCAAGAACAGGACAGAGGAACACTGGGAAACAAACCTTTTACAAATGCCTGTGGTTCAGATAAGGCTTCAGAGGGAGCTTTTCCTCTAGCAGCTCCCTGGAGCTGCAGCATTTGTTTCTCAGCAGCTACGTGTGAAGTGCTGCAGTCCAAAGGGGTTTCAGCTCCCTTTGCAGAGCCAAAGCCTACAAAAATCCTGGAAAAGAGAGTGGGAGGGGGAAGGAGAGAAGTGCAACAGCAATATTCCATGCTGGTACAGTTTTGCTGCACTGCAGAGTAACTTCAATGGGAGAAGACTTCAAACAGACTCTTCTCGCACTCGGTAGGGCAGAGACTGAAAGGCTGAGAGCTGGCAAGATGACTCTTTTTTCCCAACACTAGGAGTGGAAACCAGATGGATTTGAGGATGATTCTTGCATCAAACAAACATTTTTCTGTTTATCATTTTGACTCTGATGATTTAACCTCGTCTGACCCCATTTCTGAGGCACTTTGTTTGCTACATTGTGGGGATTTCTGATAAAAAAAATGTTAAAAGTGATGATTGAAATGCATGACAAACTGGTTTTAGCAGCTACCACTGATTGTTCTGAACCCCCTTAAAGGGGTCTTCTTGAATGTGCTATTTGCATGTTTTATTCTTTACACAACCAACATTAAACAAAAAAAGAAGGGTCATAAAGGCTTAATCTGTTCTTGATAATCACAGTGCAAACAGTCCCATTTCTTAATCTGGGAACAAGTGCACATTTCAGTGCACTGAAACCTCAGTATCACTGTGGAGATGGCTGCAGCATGGAAGAAACAGGCAGGCAGAATTTTCTTTCATTATTTCTTCAAGTATAACAGCAATAAAGAGACACTCTGCTAACAAGGTGGTACTTTGATATGGATATCCTCCCTCCAGTCCATTACTGCATTTCCTTCACAGCAAGAAAGCTCTGCCTTTTAAGACTTCCAAGGCCAGCCTGCCACTGCCAGTTTTAATTCTGTGGGCCAGGGTTACAAGTATCCCGTTGTGAGCTCCTCTCAGGAGGTTACAGGGCAGCGATCCTGGGTCACTTAGGAAATACCACCAAAGGGAGCAGCAGCTCCTGCTCTCAGCTCATCCCACATCAATCCAAAGGGTGACCCAAGAGCAGGACACCTCAACCCATGAGGCAGCAACTGCAACAGGATATTCACAACTCCACCACTAGGAATCAAAACACAAAATGGGAGAGCCACAGGAGTGAGTGGCTAAGCCTGAACTGGCTTTTGTGGAGTGGACAAAAGAAAAGAGCTGAACTCATTAGAGAATAAAGACAGAAAGATTAAATATAATACTCTCTGATATGACTAATTTCACATATCCTAATTAAAATACCAGAAAATACCATGAGCAAAATGTTTAATGGGAATTTTCTTAGTACATTTAGTGAAGAGAAGGCTCCGCCTTGACTTTAGCAGTGTTCCAGTGCCTAAAGGAGGCCTTCAGGAAAGCTGGAAAGGGACTTTTTGTAGAGACTTGGAATTACAGGACAAGGAGGAATGGCTTCACCCTGACAGAAATATGAGTTGTAGCAAAGAAATATTTCCCTGGGAGGGTGGGCAGGCCCTGGCACAGGGTGCCCAGAGCAGCTGTGGCTGCCCCTGGATCCCTGGCAGTGCCCAAGGGCAGGTTGGACACTGGGGCTTGGAGCAGCCTGGGACAGTGGGAGGTGTCCCTGCCCATGGCTGGGGTGGGACTGCATGGGCTGTAATGCCCCTCCAAAGCCAGACCATTCTGGAAATCTGTGGCCACACACTTTTTTTCTATGTTCTGTGCTGTTATTACACCAGCTGAACCAGCTCCCCACCTACTAAATCAACATAACTTTTGATTACAGTTTTCAAATTTTCACACATTTATTTTGCAATGCAGTACAAATGAAGGAGGATTCCTAGATACTTTAGTTAAGGATGAAGTTGCCTCTGTATTTCTTGCAGCTCTGTCCCCACTGCAGACACTGAGGTATTAACCCACTGCACGAGTGTTACAAGAATGCTGACACACAGAGTTTGAGAAATTACAATTTAACTTTGCCTGTGTAAATCCTTATTAACACATTTTGGCAGAGAGAAAATTACAATTTTGAGAAAAGATGATTCTTCACAATCTGTTTGGACATAACCACAGGGCTGGACAAAGCCACCAAAGCCACATTGACATCCTCCAAGTTTCAGCATGCCTAACACATCTTCCCTCAAATAGCATCAGTAGGAATTAGGCATCAATATCAAATAGAAATGGAGCTCATGCAGAAGAAATATTTTTATGAGAGTAATATTGCTGGCAAAAATGTGCAGTGATGGGATTGAGGGTGCATTCAAAAACAATCAATGCATCTGTGGCATATGTCAGTGAGACATCCCTGAGAAAGAAATGGTTATCCTGAGCAGCACTAAGGCACTCCAGAGCATGGGAAATGGAGAATACTTCTTATCATGTGACATCAAGCATATGGCACATTGCTGACTGCTGAATGACAAACTTTGAAGGGTTATTATTACCCTAATGAGAAAAACCTGACAGAAAGGAATTAATTAGCTTTGCATTTATTTAATATTACTAAACAGCACAGGCTCCAGATGGCAGCACCCATGGTATAAGAGGGGGAGAGTGGGGGGAAGCCTATTTTTTCAGTCCCCTTGGTACTTCACTCTAGGATGGCAAAACAGAAGCGATCCAGTTTCTCCATTCTTATTTGCTGTGAGAAAAAAATTGCAGTAGAGCTATTAGATCAAGGATTTAATCTTGGTGGAGCATTGGAATATTTTTTAAGTACGTCTTGCTCATTCAATAAAAATTATGTGTGGTCCTTTTCCTTCAGCAGCAGTTCACAAATGTTTGCATAAAGCCTTCAGCTGACAGGAGAGGCACAAACTCAGCCACTGCTCCTTGCAAAGGATCCATCTCTGTTAAATGTTCAAGGGGCTTGGTTGGGTTTTCCTGCTGAAATATACACAAATGCTATACTGGGAAATCGTGTGATTTTTAAAAAAATTTTTAATAACCAGAGCAGGAACAATAATTACAATAATGTACAGACAGGCAGTGTTTTGAGAACATCTTTATAACCAGTGCTTTCACACAGAGCACAGCCCACTGCTGACTCTCAGGGCATCCCCAGGTACATTGTCCTGAAATTATTTAAAACCCTTATGGGATTACCAACACCTTTCCCAATGCCTCCAGAGAGGAGTTCAGTCAGAGGGAGCACCCTGGATTAGCTGGCTGAGCAAACTCTCCAGCAAAGGGTACAGATTAATCCAACTTTATTAGAGAGGTGTAACCCTAAGAACCAGTACAGGACTAAGTCTAGACAAACCAGACTGCTTCAGCAGTGAGGAGTGACTGTGCACCCTGTAGATGGATGGGGACAAAGGGCATCTGAGGACTAATTAAACTATCCAAGAGGGCAAGTGCATCAAATCAGTATTTTCTGTAGCACTAATTACTAGACACTCATAGAATCACATAAGAAAAACACCGATTCTTTTCTCTGTACGAGTCTGCAGCCTCAAAATCAACTGTGTTTTTACAGCTAAGAGCAAGCAAACTTTTGGAATTTTTTTATGTCCTTGAAGGGTTGAAGGTTAGGCACAAGATTTCATAACTTCCTTAGAACTTCATTTTGCCATCACAAAGAGTTCAGCTTCGCCTTGGTTCCATTTCTGACTAAAATACCTCATGACAGCTTTATAGTATTAATTTCCTTTTCTACTGCACTCCTTATAAATGTTTTCTTTATGGCATAAATCACATTCCCAACACCAGATAAGTGAAGACTCACACAGATCTCTTTGCTGGGTTTAGTATCAGGGTTCTCTATTGACCAGTCACTGTCACAGCCCTCAGAGACCTGAGCCATTCTGATGGCCACTGAAATGAGATGGTAAGAAAAGGAAAAGAACTTAAATTGAAATTATATCTTAGGACAGCTACTAATATGGTCACAAGATCTCTAAAGGATATTGCTGGTTTTCAAAAGGAAGTTAATCCTGCTAGCAGTATTTGTTTTCTCTCAGTTTTAGCAGTGTTCTTCCAGACACACAGATAAGCCTAAGGTCTATTTGTTTTCCAGAATGACTTTATCTCCAGGGCTCTTAAATAAGAGCTACCAGTTTTGTGGATCTGGCAAAAAGAAAAAAAGTATGAAATCATTTTAGCCTACCTACAGCTTTTTTCAGGCTGTGCTACAACCCAGATTGTTGATTCAAGGACCCTGAAACTAAACAGCTCCATCACTCAGCCTTGTCATCAGCACCAACACTCAAACATAAATAAATCTAGGCTCTGCAGGATCCCTGGGCAGCCGTGCCAGGGAAGGTCAGGACAGACAGCCAGGAACCCCAGCCACCCCTATAGCACACAGCACCCAGCAGGGGAGGGATGCCCACAGGCTCCAGGGGGGAGTCATGGCCATAATTCCAAATATTCAACTCCATTAGAAGCCTTCTCTTCATGGGATGTGGTGCCTGGAGCCTGCTCAGGGCCCTCCCTGCTGGCTCTGCTCATTCTCCAAGCTCAGCCCTGGTGCTTCAGCACAGCCTCAGAGACGCCAGAGATATGCCCAACCTAGAGCACCTCTGCAGCCGGAAATATTGGATTTGGGATCACTGCTCCTGAGGTTAAAGCTCAGCACTTTGGGATGAAAACCACAGCAGCACTTGCTAAGAAAATTCACGTAACCCAAGCTTGGGGAGGTTTTGTTGCCCTCGTGTGTGGCAGAGCCAGGCCCCACTCACTGACCTTGGTGCAGCACTTGGAGCCAAGCAAGAAATCACAATTAGGTGAAAGAATTTGTGCAGCCTGTCCTTTCAACTCCTTGGAAAAGTAGAGCAAGAGACAATGCTCTGTAAAGTTCAGCACTGAGTGTTTCATGCACAAATTATTGTTCTTCTTTTTCCTTTATATTTCTTTTTTTCTTATTTGTTCCCTTTATTTTTTTTTTTTTTTTACCTCCTTTCCCCTCTCCTTTTCCTAGATGCTTGCAAATGCAGAGGGGTTTCTGGCTGGAGCCCAGAGTGCCCAGTGGTGAGCTCCTCCTGCCAGGCAGCTCCAAGGGCCAGCGCCAGCCCTGCTGCTCTTTGAAGAGCTGAGTAGGGATCCCACGACCCATGGGCCAGCACACATCATCTCCACAACCTTTGTTCTTTTTCCTCAGACATAAATCATCAAACCTGAGTCTTCATCTAGGTCTGACTGTCCCATGTGGCCAAGTAAGCTCCATTTATTCTGACTTTTGGAGGATAAAGCAGGCGTATCAGCCCCGGGCTAGGAAATGAAAGGAGCATTACAAAACTATGAAAATAAAATGTTCCATTAAAAAAATAATTCCATTACAACTCAAACCTATTCCCTGTTTCAAATCGGGCCTAAGATGATAATGTTTGCTTTGCATGCTGCTCTGCTGAACTGAAAACCTTTATTAATGTTGTGCTGCTGTTTCTTAAATTTATCTTAACAGATGGATTTATAAATCATAAGCAATAACCAAATTCTAATAATGAAGCCATTTAATATATACCTCAACTTCTGACAACTTAATACTTGCTTTGAAAGCAGCAGTCCCCAAGCTAATCTGTTTATAGCCCCACACAGGTTACACAGATGTGCTCCCTCCCTACTGCTCTCCCCTTGTCCCAACAGCTCAAAACATCCATGTCTGTGTTCTTTTTTGCAAATGGATGCTTAAATTATAAAAGAAATTAACGGCCATCAAGATTTTAGAATATTCTGATCCTCTGAAAAAAATGTGGAGTTCATGAGCTGCAAGTCTACATTTACATATAAATGGAAATACACACACATATATCTCCATGCATATGCACCCCAAATTTATACCAAATTTATTCTTCATCAGATTGAACCTTAAGAAATTAAATGAACTTCAAAATAACTCTTTGTTCTAGCTAGATTACCTCAAATTATTTATAGCCTCTTCTCTCCAAAACCAGCTTTCACTCGTGGGTTTGCCAAAGACAGCACCACCGCGACACAGGAAATGGCAAGGGCATGGAGAACACAGCAGCACAGGCCAGATTAGCTTCACCAATGTATTTTCATCATGTGTTATGAATAAAAATCGGGGCCAGGAGACATTTCTCCCTTTTTAAGCCTTTTTTAAAGATCAGCTCTGGGTGGGGGCCCGGGGGCTGCGCGCACACCGCCGCTGCTCCCGCTGGACGACGCGGAGGAGGAGGATTGCAGCTTTGTCTCACGGCAGAGCTGAAAATTCCTCCTCACGGCTCCATGCGAAGTTACCTGTCAGCTCCCACCTGGGGGGGCGGGTCTGACCAGTCCAGGTTCACTGAAGTTACGGTGAGGGACCAAAGAGTCTCTGTTGGCGTCCTGGTGTTCCTCTCTGCTCTGCCGGCTTGGGGGTGTCA
>VZUI01031295.1:0-10343 GCA_013401135.1 Cettia cetti | reverse complement strand
CGGGGCGGGGGCGCTTCCTTTGTCTGCGCCGCGGCCGGGACCACAATGGCTGCGGCGGCGGCGGCGGCGGGGCCCGCTCCCCCCGCACCGGCTCTCCCGCCCCGCGCCGCCCGGGGGCCCATGGGCCAGGGGTGACGCCCGAAAGGGGGGTCCCCGGAGAGCTATCCCCCCCCCCGCTGCTCGGCGCCGGTCCGGGCACTCGCCGGGATGGGGATGCGGGAGCCGCGTCCCGCTGAGGAGCTCGGCACCAGCCGGGGGCAAGGATTCTTTCCCTACTGCGAAAGTTTGAATAAAAATAGACCTTTTCCCTAGCTTGGTTTCGGGGTGTCTGAAGTTTTTTCAGGATTTTTTTTTTTTCTTTTTGAAACTTGTTTCCCTTTCCTCCACATTCGGACAAGAAAAGGAAAACACAACCGGTTTGTTTGGGAGGGGGAATGAAAAATGTTTCGGTTTGCAATTGCCATCACACCTCCAGGGTCTCCTTTCCTTAATAAAAATGCAACCTCTTCCAGTTCGGAGATTTTACAAAAATTTCCCTTATGAAAATTTCCGTTATAAAAAAAAATAAATCCCATTTTCCCCATTCCCCTTCTGCCCCACATCTGCCCCTTGCAGCTTCTGCTCCTGCCCTGGCAAGTCAGACTAGCACGGACCTCTGCTGCCGGCCCAGCGGGCAAGCCCACGGGCTCAGCGCGCACGCACACACGTGCGCGCACACGCACGCGCGCACACGCACGCACACGCACACACACACACACACACACACACACACACACACACACACACACGTGTGCTGGTACAGCTCACCCCACACATACGGGCTGGTGCTCATGCCGATGGGCTGGCATGCACTTGCACGCTTTCCCAAACGCCTCCCGGCACAGCTCTGGCTGGGTGTGCGCCCATGCCTGGGGCATGCACACCCTCCCACATCCCCCTGCTTGCAGGGCCAAGCCCGCACCTCATCTCCTCCCCATGCCTTGGGGTAATGCAGGTACAGCCAGTTGGGTCCTGCCAAGCACACTTGCTTCCCCGCCACCCCCCGCCCAACAAAGCAGACATGATGGGTGCAAAACCTCATCCATGAGGTTTTGGGGGTGTCCTCCCCTGTGTGCTTGTGCACCCCCAAAGCCCTGCACCTGGAGACTGGGGGCAGTCCCCTGCTCCCCAACCATGCTGCTCTCTGGGACCAGCACTGAAGAGGGACAGGCAGCATCCCCTCACTCCTATCCCCTACACTCCGCCTGCGTGAACATCCAACGCCATCCTGCTCCACATCAGACCATCATGATGATTTCTCCTTCTTCTTGCAGGCTACCCTGCAGTATCATTTTCAACAGGCACATGGCTAAACAGACCAAAACTTTTTGCAAAACCAGATTTACAGAGAGAAAAACTCACTGTAAACCTAATAACCTCTGTGGCACCCTGCTCTGTGAAAGGCACATGCAGCTGGAGGTACCCACATTGCCAGTGCCTTGATAACTGGGCACAGGGATGCTGTGAGTGCCCCAACATGCTGGCCCTTTACTGCTTGTCCTCCTGCCAGCCCAAATCTTGTAGCTCTGGGTGAGATGGGGCTGCAGCATACTGACCCCCGCTGTCATTAGGCCAAAAAAAGTGCTGGTTGCAATGCTGGTGACAGCTACGGTATGGCACAGCCCTCCTGGCCATTTAACACAGTCCACCTGCACCCCATTCCCACTCCAAGGCACAAAGACGCACAAGACACAACCAGCCACCAGCACTCAACACCATACTGCTACTGCAAAATACTGCAAAACACTGGGAAAAGGGGCATTCTTTCCCCCATATCAGAGACTCCTTGCAGCAGTGCCACAGCCAAAGGATCAGAGAGCAGCCCCCATTCACCCCTAGGTTCGGCCTGGTGCATCCACAGAAACATGCCTGGAGCAATTTATCCCGGGGCTCAGCAGCCCTCTGGGACTGCTCACGTGTCCCTGCTCAGCTCTGACGACAGTGCTGGACTGGTCCACGTGGCTGCAGCAGCCCCAGCTGTTTATGGTTATAGCCGAGTTAATAATTAAATAGATGCTGGATGGAGAGCAGAAGGGCTGGGATGCAGCTGGGAAGCGTGTGTGGCAGGAACGGTGTGGGGGAGCCCCTTCTTTCAATATGTGCTCATGCCCACACTGTGAGAGAAGCAGAAGGCTACCCAGTTTTTGTGGCAGGGCACTGCAACCCCCAGATTGCAGCCTCCACTCTCCCCCTAGCAAGGGCCCCATGCCTGCCTGGTCTCCCCAAAGTCCAGCCCTAATCCAACACCCAGGACTGCTCTCAGCCCAGGGAGCTGGCAGCAGCTCAGGAGCAGGAGTGAGCACAGGAGCCAGGGGATGCCCAGGTCCCTCTGATCCTTGTGGCAGTGCCTCGGTGTGCCCGCAGAGCGTGCATGAGGGATCCCAGGTGAGCAGGGCAGGAGGCAGGGCATGCTCACACTGACACCCAGCTGGGGCCGTGGCAAGCGCAGGCGTAGAGCAGGGACGTGGACACACGCTTACATAAAAAATAATAATAAAAATCTGCTAGCTCTGCAAACAGCACAGCCCCTACCAGGAGATGGGCTGGCCTGGCACTTCCAAAGTTCATGGACTTGTCCAAATAGCAGGCAGAGCTGGGCACCATAGCACAGCACGCATATGCAGCCTGCAGCAGCGCAGCACAGCATGCATCCTGGAGCACCCCCCCTTTCCAGAACATAAGAGCCAACCCCTCAAATCCTACCATCCTTCAAACAGAAATATGCTTTGTTTCCCTGTTTCTCAAGGAGGAGCTTCTCTCCCCCCTAAAGCTATGCATGACCAGATAAAAAGGGAGTTCTGGGACAGAAGGGGCCCCTGTTTTTGGCTGGAGAAGCCACAGCTCCATCTCTCCAGAGGAGGTTTGGGGGAGGCTGGAAACTACATGGTGAGTCATGCCAGGCAGGCAGCAGATCCTGGGGGCTCCTGGGATTAACCCTTCAAACCCAGAACCACTTCCAGACACCCAGAGGCAGAAATAAAGCCATCGCACTGGGGAAAAGCTGCCAGAGCAGAATGGGAAGCTACAGAGTCACATCTTGAGCATCCTGCACGGGACAGAGAAATAAATCTGAGCATGTGAGCAGTGGACAAGCAGCAACCAAGTGCGTGCACTGGTGTCCATCCCCTCCAAAACAACAGGACATGGAGAAAGGCTACAGTGGGGTGCAGAACTCCAGAGTGCATGAAGCTCATATGGGGTATCCACCCTCACACTGTGCCTTGTTCTGGTGTGGTGGGTCAGTCTCATCACCACCGGGCTGCCCACAGGCTCCAAGGGGAAGGTGCAGTTCACAAGCAAGCTTTGGCATGTCCTGCTAAAAGGGGGTTTCCCCGTGGCACCGGCACCAGAGAAATGCCCCACAGTGCTTCTGTGCTGGCCCTGCGACGTCACAATGCACGTCCTGCAAGAGCTCAGCCCCAGCACGGCCACCCACAGCAGTGAGACCCAGTTCCCCTGCAAAAGCCCAGGGCCAGCCTGCCAGAGCCGCAAGGTTTTAAGGCTCCTCCAGAGCCTCCAGGTGGATTCTCTCATGTTACAAGAATGGTTAGTTTTACGGCCCCTTTCCTGGCCTGGGAACCCACAGTAGGGAGGGGGCAACATGCAGCATGGCTGCACAGCCCCAGCATCCTGTGCCTGCCCTCTGTCCTCCAAGGAGATCATCTATCCCCCAAGGTACAGGCACTTCTGCCTCAAAGAGAAGCCAAAGCAGAATCCTCAACACTCAGGCCTGCAACTCCAAGAACTCAGCCCTGGTAGGAGAGCACCCTGGTCCCCTTCCATTCCCTCCACTCATCTCCCAAGCCACAGAGGATCCTTGGCATCCATAAGAGATTGACATAGCCAGGAGCTGCCACCCACCAAACCCCCACCCACTAAGGCTGCCATCTCTCCTGGTACCCACATCTCACTGTGCCCTCCCACGCTGGAAGCTCCCCTGGGAGAAGGTAAGGGACATCTTACAGGGCCATGGCTGTACACAGTTGACTCGAAGCAAGTAACCCTCCACCAGCTGAGCCCACCCTCTGCCACCCCCCCATACGGTGCTGCTGAACACTCCAGAGCAGCTCTCCGAATATAGCAGCATCAAATAGCTCCATCAATAATGCATTGCTTCTGCTTCCTCTCACTGTCGTGTTTTCGTTGCTAACATGCGTGTCCTTCCTGTTAGCGGCTGCCTCCTCCCCACCAGCTAGGCCAAGCAGGGACACAGCCGCGGTGGGACGGCGACAGCAGCTCCCACAGCTCCAGCCCCAGTTCCTGTAGGGACTGACAGACAGCCCCATCCACTCCACTCGGGGGCAGCCTGGGGTTCTGGGGGAGAACCCTGCCAGCGTTCAAGCCTCCTGCTGCGCACGCGCTGGCAGCAGGCACGGCGACTCGGCATGCCGTGGCTGCCCAAAGGATTTGGCAGGGGCACCAAGCTGGGAGGAGCATATTAACATCTCCTCAGCCTTAGCAGGGAAATGCCCCTCTGCAAGGACTTTTGGCAGCCTGGCACCCCTCATACCCAGGCAGCGCCCCGATTCCCTACTCCATCCAAAGCCACGCCACATCAGGCTCCTCCAGCAGCTCTGCGTTGCCATCCCTGGCAGGGAGAGCACTCCCAGTGCCGTGCTCCTGCCTGCCCCTGCCTGCAGCTGCCCTGGGCTCACCCTGGGCCAGTTGGAGCAGGCAAGTCGGGGTGCCTGAACCTGCCCCATGCCCAGCAGAGTTGCATGCCTGCAATGCCACGAGCTGCCATGGGCTGCCAGTGGGGAGGCAGGAACTGGCGTGGGCAAAAGCTGGCACCCACCACTCTGCAGCTACTCACAGCAGGCAGGGGCAACCCCTGCCCTGGAAGGGAGACCTCCAGGCTGCACAATACCCTGGCTAGAGGAGAATGCACATAGCAGAGCAGAGGCTGGCAAACTGTCTGTTGCAGAGTGGTCCAGCATCCCAACAACACCCAAGTTCCAGCCTGGCTTTGGCTGCAAGCACTATGTCCAGCCACTTGGGCTGAACTGCAGAAAACTGGCTGCATAAACACCACCTGTCCCTTGGTGTGTAGTAGAGGGCTTGAGGCTGCTGTTCCTGCAGAAAGCAGAGGCTCTCCCACCCCCTGCCTGCCACCCTCTCACAATGGGGCCATCCTAGGGCACAGGCACCATCACCTTGGTGTAGAACTGTAGGTTCTACAAAGCCAGGGTAGAGAGAGACACTGCAAAAGGGGGGCAGGAGCTACATGCCGGGGCCCCCCAAAGGAAGCAGCAGCAGAGGGGTGCGGGCAGGGTGTTATCGGTCACCCTGCGGGCAGGGCGGGTCAGGGCTGGACAGGGGCCAGTGCCTGCCACAGTGGAGATTATGCCTCGGGTTTAACGTTCATCCCAATCCATGACCTGCCCAGGAGAGAAGGGGGTGAGCTGCACTAGGAGGCTGGTCTGACAGCTTTGGAGACTACTGAGCCCCACCAGCACCCCTGCTCAAAAGGGACATCCAACCCTGGTGCACAGCCCACTCTCCCACATCCCCACAGGCACGCAGCAGTGAACCTCCCAAAAACCTGCCAGCGTCACCCCTGCTGCAGCCACCCCAACCCTGCTCAGCAGAGACCCTAGGAGAGGGGCAGACTGCTGCCACTATCCTTGCTCCAAGTGGGGCCCAGCAGCCCCCTGGCAGCCCTGCCTGCTCCCCAGCCACCCTCCCCCCAGCACCAGCAGGAAACCACAGCTGCAGCCTGCGGGCAGCTGATAACGGTCACCCAGCCCCATCCTGCCTGCACCCCACCACCCGGGAGCCATCCCCACACCCAGTGCTCCCCAGGCCCAGGGGTGCACCCACACCGTGCACAGTGGCAGCCCCAGGGCCCAGTGTCACCCTGCACAGAGCTGGGGGCTCTCACTGACAGTGCACCTGGTGCACCAGGACACACCGACAGTAGTTGTGCACGGGCACCATGCTCCCGAGTGTCCCAGCACGCTCCTGGCACACCATGCAGACCCATGCCTCGCGTGTTCTAGCATTATGGATATAGTGGGAGAATCCCAAAGCAGAGTGGGGGAGGAGAGGGTGGCATGAAATCGAGTGATCTGACACGAAAGGGATGGGCAGGGGACACTTGAGCTTTGGCTCCTCCCCTGCCTGGGGGCACACAGCCACCTGGCCAGTGCATTCCTGGCCACAAGCCCTCCAGGGTCACAAAGGTACCTCCCTGCCCTGAAGATCCCATCCTCCAGGGGCATCCCCACGCTCCCCAGGGAGCAGCTTTCGCAGCTGTTTGTTTTGAGCAGGTAACAACATTCCTGGAATAAACTTGGGGCCCAGTGCAAATACACAGTGCTGAACCCCCTGGCACTGATGTGGCACTAATCCATCTGGGATTCTCCAGGCAAATCCTGGGTGAGCTTGCACTGGCCCCAAGGAGCGCTGTGATGGTACTTCACACCAGCAACAGGACCTCTGGGGAATCCCCTCGCTGAGCACCAGGCAGCCACAAACCCATCCTGACTTTGCCACAGCATGTCAAGAAGTGGGCAGGAAACACAGCACACACAGTATCTAGAGTCAGGCTCTTCCCCGCTGAGAGGGGCAGGACAAGGACCATGTTTCACCCAAACATCACCGGCAACATGAAGAAAGCCTGGACTAGAGCATACTGCTATGCACCACGAGGCCTCGGGAGCCCTACTGCTCCTCTCCTCCCCAACAGGCCCGGGGGTACCCCAAGGTGCCAGGCACCCCGGGGCCGTTTGGGAGCCAGCACCCACACAGGTCAAGGCTGCCTGCCCCCCCCCGCCGCGGCACTCAGCCCGCTCGCCGCCATCCCTTTCCCAGCGCATCTGTCGCAGAAGGCATGTGGCACAGCTCGGCCTCGTGACGGTGGGGGATGCACGGCGCCAGCTCGGCAGAAGGGAGGGATACAGCAATGGGCCGTGCTCTGGCTGGACATGTCCATCCCGGGACCCAAAGCATGTGGCTTGGGAAGCTCTCCTTCCTGCCAGAGGGGTGCACAGGCTGGTTCTCTGCAAGGTGTCCCAGGGAAGGTGCTGACCTTGGGAAAGTTGCTTCCCTGCCATGAAGCTGGAGCCAGCCCTGCAGGGAGGAAGAACAGCTCCACTCCGCTTTGCTCCCCTCCTCCCCCTCTGCACTGACACCATCACTACAGGGGGAAAAATAATGATAATAATAAAAACAATTAAGAAAGAAAGTGCAGAGCATGCTGGGAGAGTGAGAGGTGCCCCCAGGGGTCAGGGCCCCGCTGGGGTCTGGATGCCAAAACCTGTCTGCCGGCCTTGCTCCAAGCAGCCCTGGGCACAGCACCACCAGCACCAGCCTCTGCTGCCCCAGCCTCTGCAACCTCCACTCTTAAGCCACTCTTGCTGCTCACCTCTCCACATCTGAGGTGGGGGACAAAGCGCCCCTCACCCCCAACAGGCCCCAGCAGCTCCCCACTATCCCCGGGCACAAGAATGCGTCAGGTTCCCAGCTGAGTAGCCTCCCTGCTCCAAATCTCTTGCAGAGGGGAAGAAAGAGGCAGGAAAACATTTTTCGAGGGGTGCGAGAGGGGCTGTAGTGGGGCAGGATGGAACCCCAGGGATGGCAAGGAGTACATCATCCCTCTGCGAGGGCACAACTGGAAGGGGGGCAGCCAACACCCCCCCCCCCACCCCCCCGGCAGCAGCTCCCAAGCAGGAAACTCCTCCAAGTTAATGCAGCCCTGAAGAGCAGCCTGGGCAGAGCGGCTCATTAAATGTTTCTGGCTGGCGGGAGGCCAGCGGCAGAGCTTGTTTTTTCTATATTCCGATAAACAGTCCGGGGAGGGGAAGGGGGAGGGGGGCGCAGGCTCTGGATGTGCCACCCAGCCCCGGCGGGGGAGCGGGGGAAGAGGCGGGGGGCACGAACATTGCACGGCAGCCTCGTGTCCTCCCTGCCCTGGGGCAGCGGGAGGGGCGGCGTGGAGGGGACACAACACACGAAGCTATCCACAGGGATACTCCCAGGTGAGGGGCGACCCCACGGCTCCATCTCACCGCACCGAGGGAGAACCCCCCTCTTTGCGCCCACCAACATGCCGATGACATTCCCAGTGGCGTGGGGCCAGCTCCTGGGGAATACGACGGGGCCCCACCGTTGGCCGTCGCACGGCCTTCGCCCGGCCGAGGCGGGACCCCCGCCAAGGCTGGGGGTGCCGGCAGGGGTGTCGCGCCCCCGGTGCGGGGTGCCTGCGGGGCGGGTGCTGTGGTTGCTCGGCCTGGCTCGCAGGGAGGTTCACGTGACTTTCTGCTTGAGGAAGCAGCGCTCTGGCAGCTTCCAGTGGGAGATGGAGGAGGAGGAGGAGGATGGGGGAAGGGGCCGCCTGCCTTCATAGAAACACGGTGGCGAGGCGCAGGCAGCGCAGGGGCGGGGGGCCGCCGCGCAGGGGCACCCCTTCCCCACCCCGATTATTCAGCTGCAACCCCCTGGGCAGAGGCGGCTCCGGGGAAGGCACAGGGACCGTGTGCTGTCACAGCGCCCCAGTGCCTCCAGCAGCCCCCCAGCAAGGGGTTCCGGCCTGGCAGGAGGCTCTCTCGGGACCACAGGGATGCTGCCACGGAAGCTGAGCTTAGGAGCGTCCCTGCTGTCCCCCCACAGTGATTCCATGTGCCAGATACCTAGGGAAATGGCAGAACCCCCTCCCCAGGGCCCCCCATCTGCTGGCCAGCACCACGGGGACCTGGTGCTGGACAAGATGCCAGCAGCTCTCCGAGACCCCTGCCCTGCCTTGTTCCTGACACAGCAACGTTCCACACACGGCAGCAGGCAATGCAGCCAGGCCAGCTGCCCCAAACCTGCCCCCAAGCCCAGGTGTGCAGATGAGTATCCCTGCAGCAGCACCCTCTGAGATCTCATCAAGTCATCACACCTCCTATGTAGTCCTGCAGCCTTGCTAGCCTGCAGGCTCCAGAATTGGGAAGAAGCTCTCCAGCAGACACCCCACAATGGCCATGTTGGGGGGCCATACAGCAGTCATGTCCACCAGCAGCACTGCCAAACCTCTGCAGGGACACTGTGCCTCCCACCCACACAGGGAGCTGTAGCACCCCACAGACCTACTGCCCGGGCCACAGGGGCACTTTGGGATCACTCTTCACAGTGCCACATGAATGCCTGCCTAATGCCCCTGCAGCACTCTGCCTGTGGGGTCCCAGTTCCATGCTGGTACCAGCCTCCATTTGTTCTTGTGTCTCAGATCTCTTAGTGCAACAGATCTCAGCATCCATGCTGCAGGAACCCCAACACCCATGCCATGGGGTTCCAGCCTCACAGCAAGACCCCAGGACGCATGCCATGGGGTTCCAATCCCACAGTCAGAGCCGAACGCCCATGCTCTAGGGACTCCAGCCCTTCAGCTGGTTTCCAAAAGTCTGTACCGTAAGGACCCCATCCCCATGGCTGGACCCGATAGCCACACCATGGTGACTAGGACTCCAGTCCCCACACTTTGCTAACACCCAGAGCTTATCCCCAGCACCAGCACTATGGCCAAACCTCAGCAACTACACTGAAAAGTCCCCTGTGTTGTAGTCAGCTCCCAGCAGCCATGCCCCAGGAACACAGCCTCATAACCAGACCCCAGCACCACTGCCAGATGCCAGCACCAATGTCATGGAGACCCCAGCACCAATGTCATGAAGACCTCAGCCCCATAGCCAGATGCCAGCATCAATGCCATGCAGTCCCAGGGACCAACACCATGGAGAATCCATCTCCATAGCTAGACTCCAGCACCAATGCCTTAGAGACTCCAGCATTAATGCCACAGAGACCCCAACACCAATGCCATAGAGACACCAAACACCAACACCATGGAGACCCCAACACCAATACCATGGAGACACCAAGCAACAATGCCACAGAGACCCCAGTCCTGCAGCTGGAGATGCCAGCCCCAAAGCAGGACAGAAACATCAATGCAGTGGGGACTCCAGCACCACAGCCGGACCCCAACACCATGGGACCCCAGCCCGCAGCTGGACCCCAGAGCCCATTCTTAGGAGACCCGGCCCCATAGCAGGACCCCAACAACACCAACACCATGGGACCCCAGCGCCACAGCCAGACCCCGACACCACTGGGGCCCCCATCCCATGAGTGGCCCCCAGCTCCCCACCCAGCCTCGATGCCGCGGGGACCCCAGCCCCAGGGGCGGCCCCCGCCCCGCGCCCCGCCGCCGCGCCACTCACCAGGGCATGCACAGCCCACTGACATCTTCACATGCCTGGCCCGGCCGGGGGTCGCTGCGCGCTGCCCGGGCCGCGGGGTCTCGCATGGGCGGCGCGCCGCGG
>VZUI01031287.1:0-20862 GCA_013401135.1 Cettia cetti | reverse complement strand
GTGGGACCCCCCAATAAACACCATGTAATCAACACCCTCAGAAGCCGTGTCGTGTCTTGCCTGCCTGTATGCTGCCAATAGCTGTTGCACCGCCAAAAGACCTCTCCCCAAAGGCTCTGGTAAGGCTCCTGTACCTGCCCTTCACTCCTGGACCCAGGGGTATGTTGCCCCCAGCCCCCTGCCGCTGCTAGCGGGCCCAAAAAGAGCAGGGGAAGAGAAGCAACAAGATAGCAGTTGGATGCCTCATGAATGTGTTCCAGCACACCAGCACTGCTGCCTCTTTCCAGGTCCTGTCCCAGTCAGAGCACTGAGGTATACCAATCCACATTGATTACCACTAATGGTATTTCTACAGAATTCTTGAGTAGCTCTCACTCTGCTCAGTGGCCTTTTGAAGCCTTGACTGTCCTCGTTCCCAGTCACTTTTTTGGAAGGATCTGCTATCTTGTTTTGCTCTGGGTCTGCTCCAGTTGCTCATTTCTGGAAAGTGAGCATTACTACTCCAGAGAAGCTCACCGCCTGATTCCATGTGGGACTTCTCTGGTGTAAGTCACACAGGTGATCCCAAAGTTCTAGCTGTAGTAGCTACTACCTTTGGAGGCAGGGCTGGGCAGTGGAGCCTCCAGTGTGCCTCCAGCTGCTCCAACACAGAAAAGGGGGTTTGTGTTTTCCAAGTATTTTTCTTGAGCACTTTCATCTCCTTTAAGATACTGAGCATGCTGATGAGCACAGAGGTGCATTGACTCTTGTCCAGCAAGGATTGGTGCCCTAGAATGCTTCTAGCCTAGCAAGAGAGGTGTGGGATAATGAGAAATCAGCCATCCTGGCTCCAGAGGAGCTGCTTGCTGCAGCTCCTTCCTGCCAGCATCTGACAGATGTTTCACAACCTCAGGCCAAGCTGTCATTGCCTCAGGAATTGTTTCTGTTCTCCTGCCTAAATTTCCCTCATGGCAGTTTCAGTCCACTGCTTCACTCCATGTCTTCTGTGCACGTAGGGAAGATGTATTCTCTTTTTATAGAATCTGTAAGGTTAGAAAAAAACACTAAGATCATCGAGGCCAGTAGCTGCAGTTTTGTGTCTGTGTGCTGTGTTATGTGTGGGGAAATGGCTGTTTCCTCGCTTGCCCCCAAAGCAGATGCAGCGGATGCATCTGGTCTTGGAATGGAACCTCTGCCACAGCCATGGGGCCGTGCCGATTTGTGCTCTTGCTTACACAGCTCCTTGGAAAGTGCTGAGACAGGGAAGAGCTGTGGCTGCAGGGACTGCTGAGACACAGCACAAACACTCCTGGAATGACATGGAGTCCTGTCGCCTGACCGCCAGCACATCGTGGGGACAACAAGACCACCCTGCTCTGTGCCATCTTTTAATACCCTGCCATTCCCCAGCTGGTAGTAGGAGCAGATACACCACTGCTGGCACCCTAGAATGCTGCATAATGCCTACCTCATCCTCGGGCTGTGTCGGCAGGAGGAGGAGGGGGAGCACGGCAGGATAACGAGAGGATTACTCACAGCCAGTCTCCCTGTGCCCTGCAGCTCATCTGTGCTGCTTTCAGAGCCGTGGGGGTGGCAGAGGGGAGTGGGGAGGGATAATTTAGGAACATGAGGCTGGGAAGTGATTTAATTAGGATGTGGAGCTGCTCTCTCCTGGGTGCAACCCACCACCCCCTTCCAGTGCTTGGGACTTCCCTTTTCCTCCCTCCAACATGGACAGGGCTCAGTTATGCAAGCAGCTGCTTATTCCCATTATTAAACTGTGCACCTGGGACTCCTGCTCCAAGCAAGAGCCCAGAATTCCTGTGGGTTCCACAGCCCGGTGATCCCTGTAAGAGCTCCCGCAGTCCAGAGATCTCTGCAGCTCCCACTGTTCCCATCCCTGGGGCTGCATAGGCTGCAGCAGTGATGCTGTGCCCTGAGGCCTCCAAAATCATCACTCACTCAGTCCTTGTGTCCATCCTTGGAGCATCCCTGAGCTGCACCTGGGGCTAAGGTCCACAGGCTTGGTGGCCCACTGCCATTTAAAGGGGGTAGGTGGCAGCCCCAACACTGATTTTCTCTTTGGTACAAGTCCCATGTTATTCCCCTCTAGATTTGCATTTCTCCTTGTCCTGATGCCTCTGCCTTATGGGAACTGTCCTCCCAGGACACAACCAACCAGCACTGCCCTGCCAGCTACTCTCAGTCCTCCCAGTCCAGCAACATCACTGGAGAGGCTCAGCCAGCCTGGCTGCTGCCTGTCCACTCCCATGGTATCTGTGGGGATTATAATGCAGACTCACATTAACCCTCTTAGCCCAGTCCAGAGCACGTGTGCCAGAGCTGCTCCTGCCCCATGGCCCATAAAACCCTTCCCAGTTCCTGGAGACCCAGCACTGGCCACTCCAGCACTAACCCACACCCATGCAGCTCTGCAAATAAATCTATTTCCTGCAGCCTGATAACACTATTGCCATGGCTCCCAGAAAACAGAGGATTTACTTATATTTTTAAGATAATTTGGAGAAGATACTGCTCTGGAAAAAAGGTGTATGGTCAGCCACAGGGAAGCAGCAAGCAGCTGCTCCTGGAGCTCCATGAAACAGGGTTCTGGGAGCTGTACAGGGGAATGGTTTCATTTTACATCTGTTTGGAATCAAGGGTATGGATGGGGCAGCCAGTGTTTTCTGTTACAATTACAGGCTATCATCTTAAAGCCCTGCTGATGCTGTTTAATTTGTATTATTTTTCTCTGCTAATACAAATTTTTTTTCCAGAAACAAATTCCTGTAGAAGGGCTGTCTTTGTGCCAGTGGCTGCTGCCATCCCCCCTTTTTTCTGTGTGCATTAATGAGTAGTCAATTAAAAATCAATTAATACATGTTCTGTGCAGAGCATGTTACCACTGTAGGATAGCACCTGACATGTGAACCGACCAATTTTGTAATCCAATTAAAAAAAACCCCAAACCCACAAGTGTGCTTGAGAGGCCCCACTGGCCTCCCAGGTGCTGGAGAATTACATTCCAATCCTTTAATACCCTGCTGGCTGCATCCCTAGCATGCCCTGCTCTGCTGGGGAGGACCCTGTGGTTTTGGTGCCACAGCCTATCACGGATTTCTGTGCATTTTTAGAAATTAATGTTTTTAAATAGAATAAATACCAATGGTTACAAAGCTCATTCAGTAACTCTTTGGTCTTTTGCAGCTTAAAAGACTTATTGAGACCCCTGCTAGAACTGAGAGATGTGACTGCTGTTGACTTTCCTCCACAGGGGAACATAAAAGTCACTCTCAGCCCACCCCTTTCTCTGTGAGGACTTTCCTGCCCTTCCCCAGCTCCCTTCTCTTCCTGTGTCCCTGAGGATCTTTTTACTCGCCTTTGTCCTTCTGACAATGGATTTTCCACCGAGATTAAAGCTGAATCACTAAGGAGGGTTCAGCCTGCACCTCCCCAGGTGCCTGTTGAACACTTGCTTTTTAATGAAGAAGGACTCTTATCTCAGGAAGGACATTTCCTCAGAGAACAGCAGTGTGGGGATGGGGGTAACTGTGGGTTATAATTAAATTCCCATTAATTGCACAAGTTTTTACATCCTTTGGTTCATAACCTTGGGCAGCTTTAGCGACCCTGCCCTGGTGCTGGCTCAGCACCGTCCTCACTGCTCACAGTAGGGTTCAGTCCTGTCTGGGTCAATATCAGGGTATTTGTGTACTCTAAGGCTCAAGTTCCAGCCTACCCCAGCCCTGAGGGGTCCTGGTCTCTGTGGGTCTGGCTGGAGCTTGTCCTCGTGACTGGAACCCCGGTGGCAGCAGGGTGGCAGTGGGCAGCACGACCCTCCCTTTCCCCACTTTCCGGGGGGCTTTCCTGAGCATTCACTGGGGAACAGCTTCCCACCTTGAGTCTTGGGGAGACAGAGATCACAACCAGCCAGAGCCATCGCAGAAACAGTGTTTATGAGGATGACCAAATCAGCCCGTTGCTCACAAGCCACAACACAGAGGTGCCAAGCGGGGCCACAGCTTCAGTGGCAGCAGCGCGGGGACAAGGCGGGAGGGACATGGAGCAGTGCTGGCCGACAGAGGGGTTCACCAGAGCCAGCATATCCTACTGAGGATCCCTGCAGCCTAAGGCCCCCCAGGGACTGGCCAGCAAGAAATAATGGAACAGCTTGCCCACAGTCCCCAGGTCCTCACAGCATGCAGAGGATGAGGATGGAGTAGAGTGTCCATGCTGCAAGGCCTGTCAAGTTGGCAACCACACACTTGACTGACTTCCACTTTAGGCTGCCCATGGGCAAAACACCCATGGGTGGCTGCAGCAGTGCTGCTGAACACCCCCACACCCATGACACCTTTCCAGCTGGGGTGGCCCCAGAGCATGGGGATGATTTCTGGGGAGGGGACAATACTGAAAAGCACCTGCTGAGCCTGTCCCAAGCCCCAGAGAGCCTGGAAGGGGCATCATGGGGGACTGAGTCCCCATGGTGGGGCAGGTGGTGCCGCTGGGGTGCAGAAGTGGGGAGCTGGCTCCAGGCAGACCAGCCCAGGGATGCCGCTGGGGTCCTCCAGGGACAAGGCAATGTACCTGGGGTCTGGAGCAGCCACACCCCACTCAGGGCTGGGGCAGGAGCCTGGAATTATCTTCCAGCAGGCATAGTCCCCAGTCCACCCCTCAGACAGCCAATTCCAGTGGCTGGGAAGATGCAGCTGGGCTTTTGCCATGCCAGCCTCCACTGGCTTCTCCTGGGGTGCCTGCCCACTGGCACACTCTGGCCATATCCCTTCTCCGTATCATGTCTCCAGCTGCCCCTCAGCTCCCTCAGCCCCAGCCTTTGAGGAGAGCAGCCCAGGGGATAGGGATGGCAGGGGTGCCTGTGGGGATGCATGATTGGCCCCTGCCTCCTTCCAAAGGGGACTCTGTGGGAGGCAGAGGGGCTGCACTCAGGACAACAGTTAGGATGGGCAGCACTGGGCTACCTGTCCTGGTCCCTGGGGAATCTCTGCATCCCCAGCTGCACAGATGTGCCAGCAGACAGGAGACGTGCTGCACAGTGCCAGGGTGTGCTCAGGGAGAGGTGACAAGGACATGGCCCCTCATAAGCAGGGCAGGCACTGGGCTGAGACCCAGCTCCTGAGTGCAGGGGATGGGGAGGGAGACAGCCAGCCCTTCCACACTTTGTCAGAACCGTGTGGGGAAGGGTGAGCATCCTCATCCTCTCCAGGTGGAGCCCCACACTCAGGGCAGCCCCAGTGGCTCCGTTGTCAGAGGGACCAGGAGGAGGGGGGTGGGTCTCTGGCCTCACTGTGGGAGGAGATTCCAACGCTCCCATCTCCAGGTGCCCTCGTTGCCAGGGGTGTCATCTCTTGCAGTCATCAGTGTCGGTATCTGGCATCCCGGTGGCAGGCTGGGAGCTAGGCTGGACTGCCTGCACCCTCTCCTCCAGGCTGCCACCTGGGAACACCACATAGCGGGCGCTGACACGCTGTGGACGTGGCTCCCGCAGGTTCTCCTTGCTGTGCCAGATGCCGTAGCCAAAGTAGACGAGTAGGCCTGCAGGGGGACAGGGACACCAGGGGCTCCAGCACAGCCTGGCTGCTGGCACCGTCATGGCTGGCATCACAGTGGAGTGTGGTATGGATGTGGCCAGCAACCCGCAGGAGAAAAAAGCTAAAGCACCATGGGGGCTTAATTGAGCTGCTTGCAGGAGGAAAAGGGTCCTGCAGCATGTTAAGAGCAAGGGGAGCACCCTCAGTCCCTGGGAAAGGGAAGGACTTCCTGAGCCCCAGAGAGCTGCGTGGTTCTAACCAGGGCTTTAAGGAGGATCTGAACTTTAACAGGAACAAGCTGTGACACTCTGGGAAACAGAGAGGCTCAGGAGATGATGGGAGACTTCGTCTTGTGTCTCCAAAGGGGAACTGGAGGTAGAAAGGGGCAGGACATGCTCTATAGACCTGTAAGTGGGGGAGAGGAGCTGCCAAAGCATCCAGACAGTTCCAAGACAAACCCTGTTCCCCCTCCCCGGGGCAGCCATCTGAGCACTCACCTAAGAGGAGCCAGACAGCGAAGCGGAGCCATGTCATGTAACTGAGCTTCAGCATCAGGTAGATGTTGAGGATGATGCTCAGTGCTGGGGACAGGGGTACCAGGGGGATCTGCAGGAGAAAAAGAGCTGGCAGGGGTGAGACCTGCAGGACCACATTCTTCATCTTTAAAACTATAGGGACAAAAGACAGCACTGGCAAATGTGTGGGACAAAGGGACTGTCACCTTGGGATTCCTAGTTGTGGCACTTTTTTTTTAAGGAAAAGGAACAATGGAGCCAGGAGCTGGGATCCAGGCTGGCAGAGTGGGCAAAGGCATCATCATGAGGACCAAACAAGCTCCTGGCATGATCTTGAGCCAATGTGGTCCTTGCTGGAGGAACCAGGCAAGGGCATGGCAGGGAAGTGGCATCACCACTGGTGTTATGAAGCTGCAATGACTACATCAGGGCTCAGGTGGGCTGAAAACAGGAAAGGGGAAGCACAAGAAGCATAGAAATGGTTTGGAGGCTGAAAATGAGCTCCATCAAATAGCTGAAGGGCAGCTGAAGTAAGGAGCTGAGGCAGGAGAGGAGCAAAGGAATTGTGGGATTGCAGAGGAGGGAGCCCAAGGTAGACAGGAGCATGGGATGGACACAGAACTGCTGGGGATGTCTCCTCCTGGGGACCAGTGGCCACAGAGTAACAACAGAGGCACCAACAAGTCTCCACACCCAGTGTCCACAAACACCCTTTTCCTCCTCTCCTCCCTCCACCTCCTCCTTCAGCAGTTTTGGTGATTTCAACCAAGTGCCATGCCTGGGAGCCCTGCAGGTCCATCAGAGCTGCTCCCACCTCCCCTCACCTCTGCAGAGGGATTCCCTGCCTGGGCCCCAGGCATACCTGGAAGGTCTGGGTGCTGTGCTGCTGCTCATGTGCCCAGATGAGGAGGAGGCTAAGCAGGAAGCCCAGACTGAAGAGGACCAACAGCAGGGAGTAGCTCCAGGTGGGCAGGTGGAGGTGGGTGTTGCCAAACACTAAGATGGAGCAGAGGCATATGGCAGACACCATCAGGGTCACCACGGCCACTGTGACCACCTCACCTGGGTAGAAGTCACTGAGGAACTCCAGGTAGGGCTCAAACGCTGCCTTCAGCTGCCCTGGCTCCCGCTGCTCTCTGCTCTTGTCCCTGTCCACCAGCTGCAGCTTGTCAGAGAAGGACTCATACTCCTTCAGCTCGCCCCCAGACGGCCCCTCGTGGGGCTCAGGGTTGGGCTGGCCACTGGCTACTGGTGCAGGGACATCCCTGTTCTGCTGCTGGAAGCGCAGGACGATGATGCTGGCGGCCACAAAGGTGTAGGCCAGCAGTGTGCCGATGGACAGGAACTGCACGAGGGCCTCTAGGTCAAAGACGAGGGCCAGCAGGGCCATAAGCAACCCGAAGACGACAATGCCAACGACGGGCACCTGTGTGCGGGGGTGCACGCGGGAGAAGACCTGAAAGAAGAGCCCATCCTCGGCCATGGCATAGACGATGCGTGGCAGGGAGAAGAGGTTGCTCAACAGAACTGTGTTCATTGCTGAGGGACAGGTAGAAGAAAGAAGACCACATCAGACCCAAACCCAAACTGGGGATTGTTACCAGCCCCCAAGGCAGGGGGGTCGGGCAGCTCCCTCCCACCGCTGCCTGTACTCACCACAGATGGAGCCAGCAGCCACCAGAAACCCTGCCCAGGCGTAGCCCCTCCTGTAGAATGCATCAGCTAGGGCAGAGTCAGGGTCCAGTGTGTGCCAGGGCACCATCAGAGTCAGCACAATTGACACCAGGATGTAGGCACCAGTGGCCAGCCCCAAGGAGAAAGCGATGGCCCTGGGGACAGCCCTCTGCGGGTTCCTGGCCTCTTCACTGGAGGCTGCAATGACATCAAAGCCCACAAAGGCATAGAAGCAGGTGGCTGTGCCAGCCATGATGCCCGACAGCCCGTATGGGGCAAAACCACCCTCCTGGGTGCTCCAGTTCTTGGGTTGTGCGAGCACAAAGCCCATAATGAGGATGAAGAGGATTATGCCCATGCTGATGGCTGAGAAGACGTGGTTGAGCCAG
The DNA here is from genome assembly GCA_013401135.1 of Cettia cetti. NCBI lineage: Eukaryota > Metazoa > Chordata > Aves > Passeriformes > Sylviidae > Cettia > Cettia cetti. The sequence continues at coordinate 12,756 of VZUI01031287.1, read as the reverse complement.
GAGGACACTTTGGCCCCAAAGGAGATGAAGGCAGTGGCTACCAGTAGGATGGCAGCCGCCAGGAAGTCTGGATAGCGGGCCAGGAATGGCACCTGCCAGGCACCCACATGGGTCTCGGTGAAGTTCTTGATCTTGTGGTTAAAGATGGAGTCCAGATAGCCACTCCAAGCCCTGGCCACTGCGGCCCCCCCGATCATGTACTCCAGCAGCACGTTCCAGCCAATAAGGAAAGCCCAGATTTCACCCACGGACACATAGGTGAACATGTAGGCAGAGCCTGTCTTGGGCACGCGGGCTCCAAACTCGGCGTAGCAGAGAGCAGCTAGGAGTGAGGCAAAGCCGGCGATGATAAAGGAGACGATGACAGCGGGGCCAGCGATCTCCTTGGCCACGGTGCCTGTGAGCACATACAGCCCAGAGCCCACCATGCCCCCGATGCCCAGCAGCGTCAAGTCGATGGTGGAAAGGCATCTGTTAAAGGATGTCTCCATCATGTCGTCCTCCAGGGTCTTCACCCGGTTGAGCTTCTGGCAGAAGCGGGTGAGGTCGGTAGAGCGGGGCAGCCATCTCGCCATCCTGGAGGCAGAGGACCCTGCCCTCAGCAGAGTGAGGGCTCCTCGGCAGTGAGATCCTGCCTGGAGACCTGGTAGAGGGGCAGGAAGGAGTGAACATTCCCTTGGCAGTGAGGTATCAGGTGCTGGGGACAGGGTGGAAAAGCCACCAGGGCACATTCCAGGTGTCCCTGGCTCCTCAGCCAGCATGGAGCTCAGCACAGAATGTGTCCTCCTCCAGGGATGACACAGGACAGGGACATATGCCAGTGTGCCACGTGGCAGGCAAACCACAGCATTCCCCATTAAAGCCCAAACCAGTCTGCTCTGGCCCTGATGAAAGTTTCCTTGCTACCTCCTCTCCACCTTATCCAACATCTACCTGAACTTCACCCTGCCATGCTGGGACCCCACCATGGGGGCATGCAGCATCTCCCTGCTCCCAGAATCCTGCTGCTTCCCCAGGGAAAACTCAGGCATGAGGCAGAGGCTGCAGCAGAAGTCCAGAGCAGCTCCCATGGGAGTCCCCTGCCAGACCAAGAAACAGCCAGTGCCAGGGACCAGCCACACTAGCAGCTGCCACTGTGAGAGTGGGAGGCCACAGCACTAAGGACCCTCAGGCTTCCCAGCTGCTCCATGGGGTGATTGGTGACTTTGGCGACACTCTCCCCACCCAGTTGCCTTCGTTCCTGTGCCAGAAGCCCCACACCTATGTAAACATGTCCTGCCCGGAGGGCTGGTGCAGCCCCGCTCCAGGGTCCACCTCTCAGAGGCCAAAAGGTCCTTGAAAGCCCACTGGGAGATGATGGAATGACAGGGCAGATGATGGCCCATGAGGACAACGTGCACAATCTGGCTGAGACTCCTATCCCTGCACATCCAGGCCCCCACGACTGGAGGTGTTGGCAGTACTGGGGTCCCCAGTCCCAACAAACGCAACAGGCACAGCTGGGAGGATGTGGAGCTCGGTGCCCACCTGTCAAGGAGCATCCCCGGGGTTCGGGGGTGGTTGAGGGTGGGGACGCCCCAGACCGAGAAGGGTGTGTGGGTGTTCTGGATTCATCCTGGGCGGGGAGAGGCGGTAGTTTCACCCCTGCTCAACCCCTCCACGATGCCGGTTCCGGGCGGTGCCGAGCCCCGGCCCCGATCCCGGCCGCCCTCCCCACAGTGCCGGTCCCAGCTCGGCTCCCGGGCTCAGGGGTTGTCGCTCACCTGCGAGGGTGGCCGAAGGCTCTGCACCAGCCACGGACTCACCTGCTACGCGCCGCCGCCGCCGCCCGGCTCCGCCTCCCCGGGCCCGGCGGAAGGGCGGGGGCCGGGCGGGGGCCGGGCCAGCCCCCGGCCCCATCCCCAGGGGTGTCTGCCCGGAGCGGGGAGCAGAGGTTTGGGGGTTAGCGGGGCTGCGCCTCAAGCCCCTGGCAGGGGCAGACACGGGGAGGTTCCCCACGACCTCAGAGTGGGCATCCCCCCGCGAGTGTGTGTGCGGCTGGAGCCACACGGAAACAGGATACAAGGTGGTCATGGAGATATTCCAAAGGCTGGAGCCCTGGGCTGCTCTGGAGCCAGGCTGGGAGAGCTCTTAACCTGGAGAAGAGAAGGCTCCAGGAAGACGTTAGACCCCCTTCCGATGCCTAAAGGCGTTCCAAGAGTGCTGGAGAGGGACTTGGGACAAGGACCTGGAGTAACAAGGGGGAATGGCTTCCCACTGCCAGAGGGCAGGGATAGGTGAGATATTGGGAAGGAATTCTTGGCTATGAGGGTGGTGAGGCCGTGGCATAGGTTGCCCAGAGCAGCCACAGCTGGATCCCTGGAAGTGTCCAAGGCCAGGCTGGATGGGGCTTGGAGCAACCTGGGACAGTGGAAGGTGTTCCTGCTCATGAGCTACTAATACAAGGTCTCTTCTAACCCAAACTACTCTCTGATTCTGTGATGGAGCAGTTATCCCAAATCCCATCCAGATTTTCTCCATCTGGATGGAGAAAAGGGCTGAGACCCTGCTCCTCTGCCTCTACTCACTCTGCTCTGGAGCTGCCGCCGGAAGGGCAGGCACATCCTCTGTGCTCAGGTGTTTGTTATGGAGAAACTGAGGTGTGGGGGAAGCTGCAGGAAGGGGAGCTCCTGAGCAGGCCCCTTAAGCTCACAGTCCTCCCGCCTGGCCAGGAGCACAAAACCTGAGCAAAAGTCTGTGGTGTGTCCCTCTGGCTCTGCACGGCAGTGAAGGGGAATCACCTCTATCCATCTATAAGTCAAAAGGTGTTTCTTTTCCAGAAGTGCTTCACCTCCTCTTGAACCGCCACAAACCTGCCTCTCCAGCCCCCTGGGACAGGAGTTTCCCAAGCAGTCACCTGTCCCACCCAAACCTTCCTGATACAGGTGCCCTGCAAAGCTGCTGCTCCTGTATTTCTAGGGAGTGAAGTCCCTCTCCATTCACTCATAGTTTTATCTCCACCCTGTCCCCTCTAGTGCCTTTTGTCAAAGAAAAAGGAGTCCAGTTCAGCTGGAAGGTGTCCCAGATTACTGGTGTCCCCAGGGCCTTTGCAGAGCTTGTTCCATCCTGACAGTGCCTTTGTTTTAGGTGCTTCACAGCAGCATGTTTTTCATTTTATTCTCTGAACCCCTTCTCATGTCTCATCTGATTTTCTGATGGCTCCTGGGCACTTAAGCTGGCCATTTTCACAAACCCACCAGTCATCACCCCAAATGTCACCCTCAAGTTGCACCCATAACTCAGAGCCCACAGTGCAACACTTGAGAGCTCCCACCTGAACACAATCACCCTTATCCACACTGGATCAACCTCCTTATGTGGAGGGGATCTTGCTCTTCTCCTCAACAGCCCAAAATATAGGAAAAGGAAGGAATAAACAGGACTTATCCCTTCCTGCCACCCATCACTCACCTTCCACCAGCTCCTGGGTGAACATGGGGGCTGGCATGGAGCCATAGCTCTCCTGTTAGTCACCTTGCACCTGAACAGGAAACTTGATCCTAGGGCTGCATCCCATTTCCATGTCACTTCTGGTACACATGGAGCTCTGGGCAGGCACTTTTGGTCCAGGTCTGTGGATAGCCGAAGCCAAACACATGTTCCTGGGACACCAGCTGAGAGTTCGGGAGCTGCACAGGTCACTGAACCAAGGAGCTGAGACAGCCAAAGCCCAGCAGAACTTCTAGCCCCCTTGGGTCACTCTCCCAGGTCTGCTCTGCGTTACTGGTGGTACCACAGCTGCAGTGGCTGGGGCACAGCAGTGCTGTGGGATGGTGTCACCCTCTGGTGATACAATTACAATTGCTTCGAAAAATATCAGTATCCTTCATGTTGTTCAGTCCAGCTTCAGACGCTGAGCAAGTGTTCCTCTGCTGAAATCCGGCTGATCTGATCACAAGCCATCCCAGGGACTTTGCTCCCTTAGCATAACTTTTGCCACCAGCTACCCACGTCTAACCCCCTGCAGCTCTCCACCTTGACCTTTCTGAAACCCAACCTGACCACAGGCATGGAAAATTTCAGCTTGGATCTGATCAGCAGAGCCATCTGCAAACAGATGGCAGAAGCAGGAAGCCCGAGAGCTGCTGTTGTCATGGCAGTGCCAGAACAGCCCCTGTGATCCCTGGCACCAGCTCTCCTTGGAGACACAGCAGCAATCCTGGATCACAGAGGCTCTGGACGAAGGTGGACTCCATTCCCCACCCCACAGGGCAGCACAGTGGGGCTGAACCTATAGGCAGTAGTAACCTTGATCCCAGCTCCTCCAACCACACCCTCACTCTGCTGCTGCTCCAGCCATTCCAGAGAGCTTGTGTAGAGGAAGGGCAAGCTGCTGGGAGGCAGTGTGACCCCCAGCACCTGGGCATCCTTTCCTGCCACAGAACCCATTGTTCACTCCTGCCTTCCCTATCCTCACCTCAGGAAGCAATTTCCTGGCCAATCACTCTGGTCACAAACCTGACCACTGATGCCTACTTCACCCCGTCCACACCAGTGGCTACCCTGTGTCTTCCCAGGATGATGAAGGTGTCTCCAGAGGGGAATATTGCCCACCTTGCCCCGCACCATTGCTCAGCAGTGTAGCACAGAGCTCCCACCTGAGGGTCCAGTGGCAACACAGTTGCAAGAGCTCTCTGGGGACCCTGCAGTGGTGCAGGTCCCATACCAGACTGCTTTCCAGATAGGGACTCACATCCAGGATGTGAAGACTCCATACAAGCAGTTGGGTCTCCAGCTGCTGAACCACAGCAGAATCTTCCCCATGGGGAGGAAACACCCACACATGATGGAAATGGGAGGGAGCCTCAGCCCTGAATTTCCAAGTGTCTCCTTGGTCCTTGTAGCTCTAATGTTGTGTTTGTCTCCTCACCACCAGCTCTCTCCACTGTAAGGCCACCCACAAGCTCTTCCAATACCTTGAAAGATCTCAAAACCACTTCAGGTTCCTCCCCAGTTTCCATCTAATGCACAACAAGCCCCACATTTATCAACGAAGGACAGGAAAAACACAACCCTGGCATTCAGAGCTGCAGCCCCAGAAGGGGAGTTTTATTTCCCTTAATTTGGAAACTGGTTTAAAAGAAAAAAGCAAAAGCTCTGCTTTCCAAGTCAGTGGGAAAATTGCAAACATCAGTCCAGTAACTCTGGTCTGAGGCCTAAAATCCTCCTTTTATACAGATAATTCTGGCCAGCATACAGGTAAACTAATACAGATAATGCTGGTACCAGCCTGGAGGAAACTCTGGGAAGGGTCTGCCTAAGAGGCTGTTTCTGTCTCAACAGCACACAGAAGCATCCTTGGAATTGTTTCCCCCCAGCTATATAACCTAAACACAGGGTCACCCTCACACCACGGGGCTGTGTGTGTTGCCTCAGTGCTCAGCCCAGCCTTGGCTCAGCGATGGCCTCAGCATCACTGCAGGACATTCCTGGCAGATGACCACGCTCCATCAGCTCCCAGCTGAGCCAGATGCAGCTGACACTGCTCTGAGGATCAGAGAGCCATCCCCAGGCTCCCAACCACCCCTTGTGCTGGGCTCTGCCTGCCCCAGCTCTAATCTAAGTGCCTTAGCAATTTCTTCTACTTCTGTAGACTCTTCCTGACACAATACAAAGCAAATGCATGGACGGTCTGTTGTTTAGAGGAAAGTCAGAGGAAAAACTCTGGGAAGTGAACAACAGATTTGCTCTTTCAGGAAAATTTCTTCTCAGCCTCAGCTTCCTTCTGCTGCAGCTTCCGAATCAGCTCCAGCAAATTCATCTGTAGAGTCAGCTCCTGCAAAGGGAGAAAGATGTTTGTGCAAGTAGATGATTCAGGAAGCAGGAAGGACTGGCCTGTACCACCTCCTCAAGAGCTTCTTGTTCTTAGGGAGTTAAAAAAAATTCAACCAGGCAGCTAAAAACCAAATGTTTCATCTTGTTTAGGTGTTTCTCTGCAACATGGAGCAGTGACATCTTCCCAGACCTGCTGCAAACTGTGGCTTTCTTAGGAATCCTAGCACCTGAGGATTTAAGGATCCAGACAGGCTCTTTCATATTGACCAGAATAAATGTGCTAGGGGCTATGAGGGCTGGCCAGTTCTGCAGGCTGAGCAGGAGCAGCAGCCCCAGAGGAGGTTCTCCAGGCCCCTCTGCACATCCCCCACAGCATCTCCAACTCCCTGACTCCTTCCCGGCACAGAAAGGCAGGAAGAGGAAGGATCACTTTGGGAACCCTCTAAGTGGGATCCAAGGCAGGTACAACACATGGCTGTGCTGGTGCATTAAATTCTCTGCAGGCATTTCATTCCCTATTTCTGGAAAACTCCCTTTTCCAGGACCTCAAATGAACACATCAACATTAGCTCACAGTTCCCTTGCCACCTGCTTGTTCTGTAGTTACATCTAGCTCAGAGACAACATGGTGGAGCCAATAATTTGTGAAGGTAGGTCTGTGAGTCAGCCCTGCAGACACAGAGCTATGGTAATAAAAATTTGTTTTTGTCAAAATATATCCCCTGCACAAGGGGGCATTTCATACAGACTGAGGGAGAACACATCAGCTGATGGGAACTGTATGAACAGATTCCAGCAGGGATTTCTCGGTGGCACTCACAGGCACAAGCCAAGATCTGGGTTTGGCTTGGCACCTATCCTAAAGGCAAACACATAAACCCAGCAAAGAGGAACCCTAAGAAGGGTTATTACTTACAAAAACAACATAAAGGGCAGGACAGGAGGGAGAGAACGGGCTCTCTGCATTATCCAGCCAGGGAATAGCAACACTGAAAAAATGAAAGGCTTGTTCAAGGCTCCACAACTGGGAATCATGTGGGTGGGCGTTAGAAAATGCCTGTTTAGCTTCATTTAAGCCATCTTTTCTCAGCAGTATGGCTTTATCAAAGTGACATTTAATCAACTGAAAAAAACAGAGTTAAGAACAGCCTGTCTCTGTGTTCCCTGCAAACTTGTATGGCTTTACAACAGGACTTCGGAATTTTGAGTTTTTTCATTTCTGCAGTGGTATAAAGACAATGTGGACATACTCAGGTGACTCCTCAGATGTTTAAAGAGCAAATTCCCTGGGGAAACTGGGAACTATTCTTTAATCACAGCCTGAGGTCATCAGCTCCACTAAGTCACATGCAAGAATTAACAAGGTACCTAATAAACAGTCTTGAAGACAGTTTTTATAGCTGAATATAAATGCAGTAAATGAATTATTTTCGTGCTTTTCAGACCCATTTGAGAGTCACAGGACTGCAGGCTGTGATTAAAGAATGGAAAAAATATACTGCAGGAAGTTGGGAATGCTGTCAAGTGGTTTCTGCTCTTTTGTTATGAACTGAGAACAAGGTCTGTCCAGTGCACACCATTCACTAGCTGGGAGGCAAAGGACGGATTGTTCTGACACATCCATCCCTGATTTATCTACAGCAAGATTTTTTTGAAAATTAAAGCCATTAACCCAAGAGCACTGTCAAACAATCATGGAATGGTCTGGGTTGGAAAGTAATTTTAAAGGTCACCCATTCCCACCTCTTACCATGGACAGGGACACCTTCCACTATCCCAAGTTGCCTGTCCAACCTGGCTTTGGACACTTCCAGGGATGGGGCAGCCACAGCTGTTCTGGGTAACCTGTGTCATACCAGCCTTCCAGAGAAGAATTTCTCTGCACTATCCCATCTATCTCAGCCCTTTGTCAGTGGGAAGCCTTTCCCCCTTGTCCTGTCACTCCAGGCTCTGTCAAAGCACCTTCCCTGCTGTGCCTGAACACCAACCTGGGGGTTGGTGGTGATGTAGAAGCCAGACACCCCGGCCTTCTCCAGGGTGCTCTGCTGGTCGATTACTTTTTGGTCCAATTCCAAGACTATCTTTTCATCCATCATTCGCTGTTCCTCTCGTATCTGTTGCTCCATGGCCTGGAAAACATAAAAATCAATGGGTAAGTGATATCTGCCTTCTTCCCAGCTTTTTCTCATCTCTAAGACTTTTACTGGAACCCAAGAGCAAGCAGGTGCTGAATCTCTCCTGATGAGTCCAAGGATAGCAGTGGGCAACCAGCACAGCCCCAGGTCTTACCACCTCCACCTGCAAAGCCACCACACAAGAAAATGCAGGGAAGTCATGGGAACAGACTACTCTCTGAGAGTTTGAAGGCCAGGAAAGACCATGAGAAACTGATGAGTCACCACCTGAGTTGTGCCTGAGCCTCAGTCCAAGAACTATGTGTTCCTCTCAGGTGAGCCTGAAGGAAGCCTTGGAGGAATAACTTAGGCCACTGAATGCTGCAGTGATGTGTCGGAGGCAGGGAAGCGACACACACACACACACACACACAAAGGTCATGCAGCAACAGCCAGCTTTATTGAGACCCTTCTCCTTTTATAAATGAGCAGGCACATGCAGTCAATCCTCCTTGGCCAAGCCCGTTGCCACCTGGCCAATCGGCCAATAGTAGCCTGAACCCTCAACAGCATGGGGCCACCCTTCAATGGGCCTCACTGGTCCAGTTATGTAATCAAGGTAATTATGTAATCAACCATATTTCAGTTATAAAGTTGGAATTATTTATAGTTGTGAGGCCCCCAGGCCAGCTGTAGGCCACCACAACTGAAGCTCATCAAGACAGCTCCCTGGACACTAATATGGAACTGGAGCTATAAACCCTATACATAGATCCTATTTATTTGTGAAAGGATCTGAATGCTGGGCTCTATTTTTGACAGACTGAGAACATTATGAAAGAAGGACTTTGCCAGAATAGCTCCAACCAGGAGCACGTGGCTACTCCTGTCTCATCAACATCTGCCCAAACTTCAGCAGAGGAGTCTCTGTGTTGCCTCCAGAGAAGAAATGGAGCCCAGCAAACATGTGGATGACAAAGGCATGCTGGAAATCAGGAGTGGAAGTAGAGAACAGGATTGTAAGGGACAAGCAGAGCACAGATCAAGTAAAGAGCCCCATGTGTGCAGAGGTGATATAACCTCACCAGGCTGCACTGAACAGCAGACATTCTTTGCAAGCCACAGGGAACACCAGGAACCATCAAATCCCATCAAAAAACAATGACAGGTTCATTTTTGTAGGAGGAGCAGCAGAGTGAGGGGGCAGATTCTGCCCCTCTGCTCTGCTCAGGTGAGACACCACCTGCAGAGCTGCGTCCAGCTCTGGGGGCCCAGCACAGGAAGGACATGGAGCTGCTAAAGCAAGTCCAGAGGAGGCCAAGGAGATGTTCCAACGTCTGAAGCCTCCGTGTGACCTTAAAGCCCCTTCCAGTGCCTCAAGGGGCTCCAAGAGAGCTGGTGAGGGACTTGGGACAAAGAATACAGTGATACAAGGGTGAAACACCTTCAAAAGGAGAGGGCAGGATTAGATTAGATGTTAAGAGGGAATTCTTCCCTCTGAGGATGGTGACACACTGACAAAGGTTGTCCAGAACCCAGAGAAGCTGTGGCTGCCTCATCCCTGAAAGTGTCCAGACCAGGCTGGATGGGGCTTGGAGCAACCTGGGATAGCAGCAGGTGTCCCCACCCATGGCAGGGTGTGGGACTGGATGAACTTGAAGGTCCCTTCCAACCAAACCACCCCACAATTCTGTGCTTTTCTTGCAAGAAGTAAGAAATAAACCATTAGAGAAAGCATCCAAAGGAAGGCAATGAACATGGTGAAGGGCTTTGAGGGGAAATTATGTGATGAGCACCTGAGGATACCTGGTCTGTTCAGCTGGAGGAGACTGAAGGGAGACTCACTGAAATTACAACTTCCTTGAAAGGGGGAGAGGGGGGGCAGACACTGATCTGTTCTCTGTGGTGATCAGTGATAGGACCTGTGGGAATGACTTGAAGTTCTGTCAGGGAGGCTAAGGCTGGAGATCAGCGAAAGGTTCTTCCCCCAGAGGGTGCTGGGCACTGCCCAGGCTCCCCAGGGAATGGGCACGGCCCCGAGGCTGCCAGAGCTCCAGGAGCCTTTGGACAGGGTGGGATTGTTGGGGGGTCTGTGCAGGGCCAGGAGTGGGACTGGATGACCCTTGTACGTTTCTTCCAACTCAGCTTATTCTGTGATTCTGTGAAAAGCCACAAGTTTCAACATTGTCCCTTTGCAATGTTGTCCCTTTGTAACAGAATACAGGCATACGTTCAGCTGGAAACATCCATGTGGTTAAACTACCCCCACTGCACAGAAAGGCAGAAGTCACAAACCCCAGGATTTCCTAAACCATTGGCTGGTGGTTAAAAAGGCTTTAGAGGGAAGCTGAGCGCTTCCACCTTGCCACAATTCCTGGTGAAATTTCAGAATTTGTGTGACAGAACTCTTGGCCATGAAAGTCTGGAGAAGGGCTGATGTGTGTCTGCAGCAAGGGTATCCATGGCTCTTTGCAAAAGGTGTGATCTAACAAAGAGCAGTTATCACTCACATGGGGCAGAAGATATCCTCTTGGAACTTCTCCCGGACGTAGAGCCCATAAATTAGCACGTCACAGTGAAAAAACCTTCACAGAACCACCTGCAATTAAGGAGGATGCAGAACCTGGATCCACTAGAAGGTGACCATACAAAAGCTGCTCCAGAGAAAACATTCAGGGCACGATCTCATGGCAATAAAGAGGAAGAAACTCAAGACAACACCAGCCCCAAGAGAAGGCAAGACAGAGTGATGACTGCTCCTTCACCAAAGGATGCTGAGGAACAAACCTAAGCAAGCTCCGTCCTCACACTTTCTTCAGTCCAGGGGTTCACTCCCTTTGCGGGAGATGGAACAGATTAAAATCCCTCATTCCTCAGATTTTCCTTCCTCCACCCACCTCAGTGTGCCATTGTCTCCTTCACTTACTGTGCTGGAGGACTGACTTTCTTTGGGCTTGAAAAAAAAACACACAAATTTAAGTGCCTCACATTGTTTAGCGTTGGCATTTAACTCTGGGTTAGAGAAAAGTGCCATATCTTGGACAAATCTGAAGCACACGGGTTTTGCTTCAGCCCTGGTGGGTATGGACCCTGCAAGATGGGCTAAGCTTTTCTAAATGCCATGGGTTCCACTGAGAAGCCAAACATCTAAAATAGACACCTTGCATTACCTGTCCTGGGAGCCCAATCCAAAGCTATCTCATGGGAGATGGTCATGGAAACCTTTAACCAGAGAGAGCAGTTCCAATTAGACACGTATCAGATATAACAGAGATTTGTTCCCAAAATGCTCTATGGCAGAATTGTCAAAGGATAAAGACAGGAGGAAATGACTCTATTAGCACTGAGAGAGGAAAACAAAAGAAAGGCAGAGAGCAGGCAAGAGGAAGTGGCACAGCATGTAAGACAAGGAGAAGTGAGACATATTTAGGCAATTAAAGGAAATACTAGAAGTGTTTAAAACAGGCAGTAGAGATTACTGCTTCAAGTCTAAATTACTCAGAGGCAGATTACAAGGACAGGTACCAGAGGTCCAGCCTGGCTTTAGTCCCCCTGACAGGAAATGAGGAATGTGGAAACACCAAAGACTCCATCAACAGCAAGCACTGACATGGTGCTTGCCATGGGCCAAGACAGGAAACAGTTCTCATTCACCTAATGTAGATCAAAGTATTAACATAACCAGCTACTTGCCATTTTCTTACATTACAAAACTGCCTCTAACACCAAGAGGTGACATAAAAGTCCTCTGGGACTGAATCTTTTTGAAATGCCCTTGGGATGCTCACAGAAAGTATTACTGCAATTATGAAACTTGAGGCGCTTCCTCCTTATCAGTGGCACTCAGTAAAATGTGATTGAGTATTGTGTACTTTTGACTTGTTACAATATCATGGCAGATCTCAGGTGCCCTCTTGCACATTTTCTATCACTTGCTCCATATCCTATAAAGGCTTCAGTCTATCAGATAATGATGGATCAATAAAGTACTTTAATGAGCATTGCCTTTGGAGCAGGCTCCTGAGCTTCCTCACAACCGGGATGGCAAGAGCCTGCACCCCTACCTTGAGGGGACAAAAGGTAGAGCAAGAGGAAGAGGCCTCTAGATTGGGGTGGGGAACCAAGGTCAGTCAGGATAGCTGGTGTCTTCTGAGGCTGCAGGGCAGGAATACCAAAACCCTCTGGAGAAGCTGCAGTGCTCCTGCAGCAATGGGGCTGTATGAGCCCTGGGAAGGGACACAGCTTTGCACCACCCCTCTGCCCCCAGCCCAGCCCCCTCACCTCCATCTCACGCTGCTGGGCTGCACGGAGCAGTGGCAGGTTGTGGGGCCTGCAGCACTGCTGGGCCTCCTTGTGTCGGTGGAACAACTCCTGCTTCAGCCCTGTCATAGGCACGGGGGGCTTAGAAGGGAACACTGCTGCCAGGTGCCCTGAGTGCCATCAGTGCCACTCCTTCCTCCTCCCAGTGTCCTCCCCACAACCTGCAGTGTCATCCCCTATAGCTCCTTTATGCCCTCACAACCCACCCAGAGGGCCCCCAAAACCTGCCTTTCCAGTGCCACCCCCAAGAGCCCCAACCTGTCCCTTTCAGCGTCACCTCAGCCCCACAGTGTCCCTCAGTGCCCTCTAGCGTCATCCCCAGTGTCCTCCACTGTCCCACAACCTGCCTCCTCAAAGTCACCCCCTGGCCCCGCACTGTTCTCTCAGTCCCCACACAATTCACCGCCCTCCCCCTTCAGTGCCACCCCCAAGCCCCCACTGCCCCCCCAACCTGCCTCCCTGGTGTCCCCCCACCGCCCCCACAACGTCCCACCCCCAGTACCCCCCG
>VZUI01031286.1:0-22247 GCA_013401135.1 Cettia cetti | reverse complement strand
TCAAATTCTATTAATAAAAGAACGTACCATACAACCTTCACATATTACACATAAAGCAATCATCTTACTATATGCGAAAAGCCAACTACAAAACATGTATTTATAACAAGCAAGAAGACCCTCACTGAAAAAAAGTATAAAACAGGACTCCACCGCATCAAGGGTGGTGAACCATGGGGATTTGGACCGATAGAGTTGGGTTCACCCAGTGCCGATTGCCTGGCTCGGCACTATTTTCCTTGTGGCTTCTTCAATCTTTTACTTTGTCAATTTTAATAAATTCTCTTTTAATTATTAAATTGGCTGGTTTTTTTATAACAGGATGAAGTAACTCACTGTCCAGCAGAAAAACAGTATAAAAATGGACTCTGCAAAGACAGACTTTGTGAACGAAGGGGGTTCGGTGTGATAGAGGCTGAATCTCGGTTCACCCAGTTCTGACCCCAGGCTCAGAACTGATTCCTTTTGCTTGTGGCTTTCTCAGACTTTTTCTATGGCAATTTTTCAATAAATTTCCTTTTATTGATAAAATTTGCCGTTCATTTATAACAGTCCCCTAAAAAATACAGCCTATGACTTCCCTATTCTTCTTGGTCTATCTCTCAGAAAATCTTCAGATCCTTTTTCAGGTGAGGGCACTCGTGTTTGTAATGCCCCTTTTTCCCACAAAAGAAACAGATATTCTTAGCGTGCTCCTGGGATTTTGCTCATAGTAGGGCTCTATTTCCCTCCTTTTCTCTGTCCCTAAGACTTGAATGTCTAGGAGTGGTACCTGGGAGCTTCAGATTTTTTTGGAAGTCACCTTCTCGCATAGTGACTAACATAATCTTTGGTTGCACCTTGACTTTTTCTTCGTCTCTTCTGACATAGATTTTGGGCTTCCTTTAATAAATAATTTAGTGACCTTTTGTGCCAATCTTCCATTTTTTCCAGTTTCTTTCTAATATCTGGCCAGGCATGAGTAACAAAACTAACTCTCAATAAAACCAGCAGTTGTTGCAAGATCTATTCCAGAATATTGCTTCATATTCTTTTTAAGTCTTTCTAACCATTCTGTTGGGGTCTCTTCTTTTTCTTGGTGTCCTTTGAAGGCCTTTTTGACATTTTGCCCTCTTGGTGTTGCCTCTTTTGTTCCTTTGATTATCAAATTACAATAATCATTCATAGATCTTCGTCCTAGTTCATTATTATGATTCCAATCAGGGGACGTTATTGGCATTTTCTGATCTCCTGGCTCTCCCTGTGGGTTTTCCCTTTCCCAAACCCATATCCCAGCAGTTCTGATCATTTGCTTTTCTTCCTGGGAAAAGATAATCTTCATTATTGATTGCATCTTCTCCCAAGTTAAAATATTTGCTCCCAAGAATTGGTCTATCTGTTCTGCTGTTCCTATAGGATCCTCTAATAATCCTTTAATTTCCTTCTTAAAATTCCTGACTTCTGAAGAAGTCAAAGGGTCGTTTACAAAACCTGTGCCCCCGCCTCCCATAAGAACTTCTCGTAATGGGAATAAGTTAATCTCTTTATTCCAGAGTTTTTGTTCTTTATCCTTAAGTGAATTTTCTGTATGTGGGCTTGACCTTTCCTCTTTAAGAGGAAAGCTTCCCTGGACACCAGGCGCTGTCGTTACCAAGGACAGAGGCGGGACTGGCTGGGATTGTCAGAGGGAGGGGTGGGGACGGGGGTTTGCCCCGAATCTGAGCCCTTCAGGAGTGCGGGTGTGGAGGCGAGGGGCTGCTGCCGGAACCACCGAGAGGAAAGGATCTTCCGGTGGGAACCAGATGGACGCATGGAGTCTTTGCACGTGGCTTCTTTCAGCGGCATCTAGCATGGCTGGGGCCAACACGGATCCAGCAATCGGAGCAGGGAGGGCTGGAGCAGCCCCGGGGAAAGCTGCCGGGCGAGGGGCGGCCGAAGCGGCTGCGGCTGGGACAGGCGGGATCTCCGGTGGGGCTGCCGCCGGCCATGCGGCTGGAATTGGGGCGGGTGGATTCCCCGGCATGTCTGGCTGGGTCGTCCCAGACCACGCGGCCGGGGCCAGGACGGGTGGGACGGTCGGGAATGGGGGGGCAGCCGCCGGCACAGGGGCCGGGACGGGCGGAACAGCCGGGTATGGGGGAACAGCTGGGTATAGGGGAGCAGCCGCCGGCACGGGGGCCAGGACGGGCGGAACAGCCGGGTATGGGGGAGCAGGCGCCGGCACTGAGTCCGGGCGGGTGGAACAGCCGTGTCTAGGGGAGCAGCCACCGGCACGGGGCCCGGGACGGGCGGAAGAGCCGGTAATGGGGCGCAGCCGCCGGCACGGCGTCGGGGACAGACGGGGCAGGTGGTGAGAGCAAGGCAGGCAATATTTTTAGGAGATCCTTGCCCTTTTCTTTTTCTTATCTTGCTCTTCTACGGTTTCCCACATTTTAAAAATTCTTATCCCCATGCGGTCTGAGTCCCCTGTCCAGCATGCAGCATATTCTTTTTCCTCTAGATTAGACGGCGCTCTTTTGAATTTACAAATATATTTAAAGCCTGGCACATCCACTCTTCAGAAGAGCCATATTTAGGCCAATAAACGTGGTCAGATCTTATTTCTGGTTTTGTCCATTCCATCATACAATACTGGATCATCTTTACTTTGTATTTTTTTATGGTATGAGGATTTATATCCCAATTTGCTAACATAACTCCCAAAGGGCTATCTTGGGCTGTCTCTGCTGGCACCCTTTTATTCCTTTTTTTTTTTTTTTTTTCTGAACCCTGGCTTTTACTTATTTTCTGTCCCATTTTACAGGATTTTATCTATTTGTCCCTGGTCTTTTTCCCACTTTTCTTTTAACAACTGGTGCACCACCTTTTCTTACCCAAAACCACAGAAAACCCCTTTTTTCTTCAGCAATTCAATACACATTCTTAAAAAAATTCAACAATCTATATCACACAGACATTCATTCATCCACACTCACTCAATTTTATTTCTTCAGTATGCTTTTCTCACTCACCCTCTTTCACAACATAACAACACCAAAAATAAAGTACCTTTTTCTTTCAAGTCACTTGTTAATATGCACCCATGGGTATTGTAAGATCTTAAATGTTTGGCCAGTCCCAGGTGCTCTTAGGTCCCACTGTAATCCTCAATTTAGCAGCTTTTTAAGCCTAAATTTCTTGGGTTTTTAAACCTTCAATTCAGCAGTCTTTTAAGCATAAGTTTCTTGGATTTTTATACCCTCAATCTGGGAAGAAATAAGGGCCCCAACTTTTACCCTGCTTTCCTAGTGGATGGTACCAGGAAAGCTCCGGCTCCTTTCCGAGGGTCCCACCCCTCTCCCTGGGACCTGGTCCCAGCCACCCCGGGGGTCTCTCTCACTCCTTTTATCTTTTGCTTCGCCTCCGTACTGGCCATCTCTCTCGCGAGAGATGGGAACCACAGCTTGGGAAGCTCCATACTTGCTTCACAGATCTGGGGTACCCAGTCCACATCTCATTCACACATCTTGCACTCCTCGTAACTTACCCCCTAAGAAATACTCACCAATCCTTTTTCTTCCTTAGGTCTTCCATGCACAAGATTTTATGGGGCAAAGATACTGCAGTTTTAGGGAGCCTTTTCCCTTGCTTGCTTTTTCTGTTTCCTTTCTTGTCTCTTGGGTATTTGACCTGCAATCCCTCTGACCCACACCAGAAGCAAAATGAGGCTGCCAAAAATTCGGCGAGGCACCCCCCTCGCTCTGCATCCTCAGAGGTCTCAGAGGTGAGGTATATCCCGGGCGAGGCACCCAATTGTGAAAACTGAAGTTCACTTATAAATTTTAAGAAATATATTTAATTAAAAAAAAAATAATAAGACAATTAGGAAACAAAAAAATGCAAGCTACTGCCGGCCGGTGGCATTCAGCCAAGTCCATGATTTGCTAGTTCAGAGGCCCTCTTCAATTACCCTTTTTGGCACTTTTTCACAAACTAGTTTCCATATTCCAGGAACTGTTTAGCATGGCTCCTCCTTGGGATCCCCCCTTTGTTTTAGCGTGGTTATTTCTTGGCTGTTTCTTCTTTATTACTTTCATCATGGGCCTTGGTCCATGCTTTCCACAGACAGACAGCGTTGATAGTTAGCATGTCAGCAACAGGGTCCTCACCACATATTTGCTGGATGTTATCCCGACCGAACAGACAGTTCCACTACTACCACTATGCTTAATTTTCACTAATCACAAATAAAAACTTATATCCTTACAACAAAGTTATTAATCATATAGCACACGCTTTAATATTTGTGAAAATCCAACTTTATAATACACACTTATAACAGTTCCTAATTTGTCCCATTTGCGAGTATCAAATACCCTTCTGGGGGTGGCAAAAAATCCTCTATCCTGGCCCCATTTCAACAACTTCTTCAGGACCTTCTGGTCGTATGTATCCCCTTTCTCAGACAGGATAATTTGCAGGAGACCTAATGTAGCTTCCTTGGACAAAGCCTTCCCCATCTCCTCCAGACTCAGCCGCTCACCTGTTTTATCTGGAGAACTCACTGCAGCGTTCTGAATTTTTTCCTCCAGAGCCTTTCCTCAGGAGGTTTCTTGCTTCTGTACTCCCAAGTTTTTCATCCGGAGCTTTTCCTCAGGAGGTTTTGTGCTTTCATACTCAGAGTGGACTGTCACGACTCCCACCCCCGTGGTCACCCACAGAGGCTTCAGCCAGGTCCCCTGCCATTCTTCTCCACAGACCCACTTGGCACATGATCAGAGTTCAAAGAGCTCTGGTCTGCTTCAGTATCGTGTTCTTCTAACATCATGGGTCACCATGATGCAGGGGGGAAAATGGACAACTGAATAACAATCAATGTGATTTTTCACAGAAGCCAATTTACTGTTTACATTAAACGCCACTTATAGTACCTACTGTCCACACATACAGGCGTCTCTCAATTGGCTCAGCCACTTGTTCACGAGGCAGGCACACAGGCACACATCCTTCAGGACACCTAATTGGTCAAGCGTCCATCATCACATCCTGTGTCTTCTGTCTGGGTTTGGCATTCTTTGTAAGCAAGTTCCCAGGCTCTCCGTTGTATTTTTTTTTGTCCTGGTGTTGTCTCAGTAACCTTGATGAATTTTAGATAACCCAGAAAACAAGACTGGAGGTGGCTTGTTACCTACAGTTTGGCTGGTACACAGAACAGCATTCTTTGTAAGCAAGTTCCCAGGCTCTCCGTTGTATTTTTTTTTTTTTGTCCTGGTGTTGTCTCAGTAACCTTGATGAATTTTAGATAACCCAGAAAACAAGACTAGAGGTGGCTTGTTACCTACAGTTTGGCTGGTACACAGAACAGCCTAAGTTGTACAGATACATTGCTACATGGGCAGAAAGTGTTTCTAAAGCTTTCTTTTACTTCTCCCTATCCTGCTCTGATATTGATAGCAATAAATTCAATGGCTCTAATTTCAAACCTGCTTTGCCCATGATGGCATGTGTTGAGTGATCTGTCCCAGTCCTTTCTCAAGGCATGAAGCCTTCATTCTGTTTTCTCTCTCTTGTCCATCTCTGAAGAGCAGTGAGAGAGCAGCTTTGGTTGGTGCCTGGCATTCAGCCAGGGTACACTGACTACACTTCCTTTTCTTCCTTATTTTTCTTTCTTTCTTTCTTTCTTGAGGTCACAGTGCAGAGGTTGAGTGGGGCTTTGAAGGAGGCAGTGAAGGTGGCAGGGAACAGTGGAGACAAGGCACAGGCATGTGGGACAGGCATCAGAGGGGCACAGGAAGCTGGCAGGGGACAAGGCCTGTCCCCCTGTGCCAGCAGCCGCCCCGTGCCCTGCCCAAGATGCTGCCAGCAGGGGCTGGACCCCAGAGGCAGGGGGAGAGCCCAGTCCTGGGGGCAGCTTTTTTGCCCCCAGCCCTGTCTAGCCCAGTCTCCCCCCTGTGTACAGTGACCGCTGGCACGGGCTGCACTGGACAGCGTGACCTGCTGGGGACATTGAGAGTGGCCCCCACTGTGACACTGCCCTTGGCATTTCACAGGCACCAAAGAAATCACAGCCAGCCCTGCCCGTTGTCATGTCCCATGCACTAGAGAGCATCACAGCCAGCCCTGCTCCTTGTAATGTCACAGGCCCTAAGAGTGTATCAAGTGTGGGAGGAACTTCTCACAGATCTCTCACTTGACCCAACACCAATGGAGGCACCACTGAGAAAAACCCTGTGAGTGCCCCAAGTGCTGGAAGAGCTTCAAGTGCTGCTCCAGTTCCATCCCCAATGGGAGGATCTGCACTTTATGATCCCCAGTGACCCCTGGTGGGCAGAGCCCCGGTGATCTGTTGTGCCACTGATCCATGTTGGGAAGTTACCTGGCTGGGGGCTCCACATCCTCCTGGCTCTCCATGGCCAGGATTTTCTTTACATTTCTCTTTGTCTTTTCCATACACCCAAAGCCAGGGTAAAAATAAAGACGTTGAACTAAGATCTGGATGGGGCCATGGGGGGATCTTCCAGGGGATGTGGGGGATGCTGGTGTGAGGGAGTTGAGGGTTCCTGGCAGGGACTTGGGGGTTGCTCAGGGCTTTGGGCTCCCCAGGCCAAGTGGCTCTGGCTGCTCCGGGAGACCCTGGCAGAGGTTCTGGGGCACCTGATCAAGGACCTCCTGTCCTGGAATGATCTCCATGTCCCCCTGTCCCAGTGTCCCCTGTCCAGGATCCCCCTCTCCCTGCTGTCACTCCCCTTGCCCCCTTCATGTTCTCATGTCACTCCTCTCCCAGTCCCATCCTGCTCCCATCCCACTCTGGATCCCATTCCTGGTCTCATTTGCTGCCCCTCTCCCGTATTCTCTGTTTGGCTGCTGTTCCCATATTCCCAGTCCCATATTCCTGCCCCATTCCCATTTTTGTATTCCTGGTCCCACTGTAGGTGTCATATTTACATTTCTATATTCCCTGTCTTTTTCCAATATTCCAGATCCCAGCCCTGTTGCCATATTCCCATTTTTGATCCCGGTCCCATCTTCCTATTCCCCACCCCATACTCTCTCTCTGGTTGTGGTTTTCATGTTCTCTGCCCTGTTTCCACATTCCCATCCAGACTATTCTAACATATTCCCCTACCATTGGCAGTCCCTCTCTCCATACCCTGTCCCATTCATTGTCCCAGTCCCGTAATCCCTGTCCTATTTGCAGTCCCAGTCTGGAATTCCTGGTACTATTCTTGGTTCCTGTCCCCATTCGTGCTCCCAGTCCCATATTTTCTGTTCCACTCCTAGTCCCAGTCCAGTATCTTGGTCCAATTCTCAGACCCTGTTCCCATTCCCAGTATCATTCCGAGTCTCTCTCTCATATTTCCAGTCCCATTCCTGGTCCTGTATTCCCAGTCCTATATTCCCAGTTTTGCAGTCCCAGTCCGATATTCCTGGTCCCTGTCCCCATTCCTGTTCCATGTTCCCTGTCACTGTCCCCATTCAGGGTCCCTGTCCTCATTCCTGACCGCTATCCCCATTCTCAGTCCCTGTCTCCATTCCTGGTCCTTTCCCGTATTCCCAGGCTCATTCCTGGTCCCTCTCCCTATTCTTGGTCCCTGTCCCCATTCCCCAGGGCCGCCTCTCACATGGGGCCCTGAGGGCTCCACAGCTCGGGCTGCCTGTGGCACACTTCAGCCCTGCTGCTGTCCTTGGCCAGCTGCAGAGAGCACAAGGCTTTGGGCATTTCTCAGAGGCCCCCAGCTGGCCACAGCAGCCCCTCCTGCCAGCACCCCCTGTGCCTCAGAGCCCTCCCTCATGCTGGGCTCAGGCAGGGGACATGGGCCTGCACCAGGCTCCTGTTCTTGACACAGGAGCGAGGCTGCAGCTCCAGCCTTTGGGCCCTGGGCTACAGCAGCAGAGGGGAGGCCCAGCGGCAGAGCTCGCAGCCCCTGATGGGTTTCACTGCAATGCTTTGGAACACTAATCCCCATCCCATATTCTCTCTGTGGTCGCTGTTTCCATATTCCCTGTCCTGCTCCCATATTCCCATCTGCAGTCCCATTCCTAGTCCCGTTCCCAGTCCCTATCCCCAGCCCCACACCCATTCCTGGTCCCAGTCCTGTATTCTCAGTCTCATTCCGAGTCCCAATCACATATTCTTGGTCCCTTTCCTGTTCCCTGTCTGAATTATTGATCTCTGTCCCCATTCCCAGTCCCATTCCATGTCTCTTTCTCGTATTTTGAACCCCATTTCTGATTCTGGTCCCTGTTCTCGGTCACTGTCCCCTATTCTTGTCCCTATACATAGGGACATTCCCAGTACCAATCCATATTCTCCCTGGCACTCCCAGTCCCTGTCCCCATTCCCTGTCCTGTCCTGTATTCCAGGTCGCATTCCCTGTCCCATACCCAATCCCTGTCCCCATTCCGGGTACGATTCCCAGTCCCTGTTCCCAATTCTGGTCCCATACCTGATCCCGGTCCCATTCCCGGTGCTTGTCCTCATTCCCAGCTCCTAGCCGGTATTCCCGGTCCTATTCTCGATCTCGGTCCAGTAGTCCGACTCCCTGTCCCGATTCCCGGTACGATTCTCGCTCCTTGTCCCCATTTCCGGTCCCAGTCCCATTACTGGTCCCTGTCCCCACTGCCATTCCCTGTCCCCACTCCCGGTCCCTGTCCCCAGGCCCGGTCCCTGCCGCCCTCCCTCCGCCCCTTCCTCACCCGGGAAACCACACGTCGCTCTCGCTCACCAATCACAGCGCGCGATCGCTCCTGTATTTACATAACCACGCCCAGCGCCTGCTGCAGCCACGTCCGGGAGCTGTTTCCTCCCAGTTCCTCCCAGTGCTCCCAGTAAGAGCGATACTGGGGAGGAAAGCGCTCCCAATTTCTTCCCGCTGCCCTCGGGATCGCTCCCGGTGCTCCCAGGATCGCTCCCAGTGCCGCGCGGGGCGGGGCCGCATTGGAACCCCCTAGGGCAGAGCGCGGCTGCTTTTGGGTGTCGGCACCGCCCGGGCTGGATTGGGAGCGGAGGAGGAGCGGGAGGAAGAGGAAGGACAGAGGAGGAGGAAGAGGAGGAGTAGAAAGAAGAGGTGCATCAGTAGCAGCACGCGGTTCTCCCGCCCGCCCGCTCAGGCCGCAGCTCACCCGGCTTCGGCAGCATCGCCTGGCTCGTAACTCGCAGGTGAGCGGGGAGGGGGAGCTCGCCCCAAATCCATCGCGGGAGTCTCCGGGAGGGGTTTGGTGGTGGGGGGGAGGGCAGGGGGTGTTTGGATTTTGCAGGACCCCAAAGCCGAGCCCGAAATAGCCCTGGAGGGATCTTGGGGGGTCCCACGTAGAGATCGCCCGGTCTCGGCGAGCAGAGGCTGGAGATGAGCGGGATCCGGGACCCTGAGGCTGAAAATGGTGCTGACTTCTGCAGCTGCACTACCATAGTGGGATCATCATACCCAACAAGTCGCTCAGCCCTTTTTATTCCCCCCCAACCAGGATTTTCCATTCCCAAACCTTGGCCCGATGGAGGAGGAGGAGGCCGCGAGGAAGATGGCCCGGGAACCCCAGGCAGGTGAGGAGGAAGTCAGTGCCCCTTTCCCACTCTCTCCTGCTCCATCTCGCAGCCCAGCCTGGTCCCTGGCTGCAGGACAATCCCACTACCGACACCTTCCTGCTGAGGATGCACTGAGGGGATTTCCTTCCCTGTGGCACGGAGGCAAATCCCATTCTCTCTTTGTCCTTTCTCTCCCAGACAGGGAGCTGATTACGGAGACCAGGGAGGACAAATCCATACAGCAGAACCTCGTGGAAGAGGCCGTTTTGAGCAGCTCCAGGGCGCAGGAATCCAGTGGGGAGGAAAAGCCCTGGAGGACCTGCAAACGCAGATCACAGGGATCCCAGGAGCAAAGTTCCACTTTGGGCTGGAGAGATGGCCAGATCTCGGAGCTAGGGGTCCCTGAGCAACTTCAGGATGGGGAGAAGCCCCACAAGTGCTCGAAATGTGGGAAGAGCTACAGACGGAGATCCCACCTGATTGACCATTGGAGAATCCACACGGGGGAACGGCCCTACGAGTGTGGGGAGTGTGGGAAGAGCTTCAGCACAAGCTCTGAACTGACTGTCCACCAGAGGAGCCACACCGGGGAGAGGCCCTACGAGTGTGACCAATGCAGGAAGAGGTTTCAGACCAGCTCCCATCTCCTCCTGCATCAGCGGATTCACACGGATGAGAGGCCCTTCCGCTGCCCCGACTGCGGGATGGGCTTCAACCGCAACTCCACCCTCATCAGCCATCAGCGCATTCACACTGGGGAGAGGCCCTATGAGTGTCCCGAGTGTGGAAAGAGCTTCACCCAGAGCTCTGCCCTGATTGTCCACCAGCGGATCCACACTGGGGAAAGGCCGTATGAGTGTGGGGAGTGTGGGAAGAGCTACAGGGTGAGATCTGAAATGATCATCCACCAGAGGAGCCACACGGGGGAACGGCCCCATGAGTGTGCCGAGTGTGGGAAGAGCTTCAGCCGGAACTCAGACCTGATTGCCCACCTAAGGAGCCACACTGGGGAGAAGCCCCATGAGTGTGGGGAGTGTGGGAAGAGATTCAGTCAGAGCTCCAAACTGACTGTCCACCAGAGGAGCCACACAGGGGAACGGCCCTATAAGTGTGGAGAGTGTGGGAAGAGCTTCAGCCGGAACTGCAGCCTGATCCGCCACAAGATGGTCCATACCGGGGAGAGGCCCTACGAGTGTGACCAATGCAGGAAGAAGTTTCAGACCAGCTCCCATCTCCTCCTGCATCAGCGGATTCACACGGATGAGAGGCCCTTCCGCTGCCCTGACTGTGGGAAGGGCTTCAAC
The DNA here is from genome assembly GCA_013401135.1 of Cettia cetti. Lineage (NCBI taxonomy): Eukaryota > Metazoa > Chordata > Aves > Passeriformes > Sylviidae > Cettia > Cettia cetti. The sequence continues at coordinate 11,462 of VZUI01031286.1, read as the reverse complement.
CGTAACTGCACCCTCCTCAAGCACCAGCGCATCCACACCGGGGAGAAGCCGTACGAGTGTCCTGAGTGTGGGAAGAGCTTCTCACAGAGCTCTAACTTGACCAGACACCAACGGAGCCACCACTGAGGGAAACCCTGCATGTGCCCTTAGTGCAGGAGGAGCTTTGTGTGCTGTTCCAGCTCCATCCCCCACGGAGGATCCGTGCTGGATGATCCCAATGACCCCCGGTGGGCAGAGCCCTAGTGATCTGTGGTGCTGGTGACCCATGTTGGGAAGACACCTGGCTGGGGGCTCCACATCCTCCTGGCTCCCTGTGGGCATCTGGACAAATTCAGAGACAAACATGAAAAATCCATTGTGTAGAGCATATTTGTCAACTTCTGACCCTAGGAAAATCTCACTTTTTTCATCTTCTGGTGGCATCAAGGAACACTGCAATGCCTTGCAAGTCTTCTCCAACATAAATTCATCATTTCAATTTTCTCTGGCCAATAGGCATCTTCTGCAGCCAAATAAAAACAGATAGGGTCAAAACCCCCTGTTGTAATGCACCCCCCACTCCTGAGTGGGCATTTCTATGTTAGGAAGTTCAGCTAGAAAGTTCTGTCTTTTTCCCCTTGTTAATTTGCTGAGTGACAGAAGTGCCTGTTGGACCTCACAGATGCTCATCAAAACTTGTATCCCTTCCTATTGGCAGAGTTCCAATATGCCCGTCCTCGACCAATGGGTAGAAAAGGCGACTGAACAAAGGAACCATTGGCATTCTCGAGGTGTCCTAGCAGGTGACGGATCTGTCACTGTGCTCGGCTTTTGTAGTTTATTTTGTACCTTTTCAGTTATTTTATTCTTATTTCTTTTTCAAGACACTCTCGACCATGCTGTCTCATTGATTATTATGCAGCCAACTCTCAGGGCTGGACCCTCAGAGCTTATGGGGCATTCCCTCCCTATAACCCCCTACTTAGGAGACAGTGGAGTGGATACCCTTCCAACATAGGTTCTTCCCACCCACCCAAGCATGAGGATGTTCTGCCAGCAAGAACACGTAAATCCTTTTGTTTGGCCTTGATATGAAAAGGTTTCTGTTCATCTTTTTGAAAGCCCTGAAACTGGGGTAAAAATAAAGATGTTGAATTAAGGTATGAAGGGGGACAATGACGTGGGTGGGGCCATGTGGGGACATTGATGACATGGATGAGGACATCAGGGACATGGATGGGGACATGTACTGGCACAATATCAATGCCACCACCTCCGCCACCACAGTGCCACCAGCACCTTCATCTCAGCCATGGCGAAGCGCCACCCAATGCAGTTCCTGCCACCACATCCCCACTGTCAGCACTGTGGTGTCCCATCCAAATGTCACCCCCCCACCAAGGTGGGATAGGGAACTTGGTCAGCTGTGGACAAGTGGCCTGGAAGCAAGTGACAGCCACCACTGTTTCCCGGAGTAGCTGTGCTCCGGGCAGCCCAACTTCCCCTGGGGACAAGGCAAGGGTCACTGTCACCCACAGGATCACATTGCCTTGCAGTGGGTGCCACCGGAGGTGTTCTGGTGACAGCATTCTAACAGGTGTGGTGATGTTGTCGCCTGATGTGTGTCCTGGTGGCATCATGTCCTCTCCCTCTATATGTCTGCTTCCCCTGCCATGGCTCCCTGTCACCCCTCTGTGTCCCTGTCCTGCCCTGTGTCTCCCTGTCCCCCCTGTGAATCCCTGTCCTCTGCCATGTCTGCCTATCCCTCCCCCTGCTCCCAGTAGGGCCAAAGTCCCTAATGTCCCAGGGCTCTGTCCTTCAAGGTGTCCCTCACCAAGTCACTCAGAATGTTCCCATGGCTGCTTCTGGCACTGAGCATCTGCACCCACCCCGGCACAGGTAGGGACATACATGACACCCTGGGACATGCCATGACACTTGCCCTGTGATTTTGGGTCCTTCCCCCTCCATTTTGGTCTCTCCCCTGTTTTGGGTCCCACATCAAACCTCCCCAAAACCCCTAAATACCTCACCTATGATGTCCACATGCCCCCCCAGGATCCCCCCAGGCACTCGACCACAGAGCTGTCGGTGGTGACATCAAGCCACAAGATCCGCAGAGTGTCCCCGAGGGGGGCCTCAGACACCACCTCCAGCAGGCCCAGCCATGACAGGTCCTGTATGGTGGCCAGGACTGTGACCCCAAAAATCAGTCAGAGACCCTGAAAATTCATCAAGGATCCCACAAAATCATCAGGCATACCAAAAACTCCAAAAACCAGTCAGGGATTCAAAAAACCCCACTAGAGACCATACCCCAAACTCACCGCAAAAGGTCCCGCATGGTGGCCAGGACTGTGATCCCAAAAACCCTGAAAATTCATGACAGATCCCAAAAATTCATCAGGGATGCCAGAAACCCAAAAATCCCACCAGGAATCCTCTGGGACAGGTACTGCATTGTGGCCATGCCTGGTGATTCCAAAAACCCCCAAAATTCATCAGGGATCCTAAAAACCAGTCAGCGATCCCAAAATCCCATGTCAGGGATAATCAGGGGTGTCCCTTAATGAATTGGAGACAATCTTAGGGTGCATCCACCTCCTTTCCCAGTATTTCCCATGTAATTCCTGCCTTGGGGACATTTGGGAAGAACTTCTCACACAGCTCTCACTTGACCCAACACCAGCGGAGGCACCACTGAGAGAAGCCCTGTGAATGCAGGAAGGGCTTCATGTGCTGCTCCAGCTCCATCCCCCATGGGAGGATCTGTGCTGGATGATCCTCAGTGACCCCTGGTGGGCAGAGCCCCGGTGATCCATGGTGCTGCTGATTCATGTTAGGAAGATACCTGGCTGGGGGCTCCACATCCTCCTGGCTCCCTGTAGCATGGATTTTCTTTTCATTTCTGTTTCTCCTTCAAAACATGCAAAACCATGGTAAAAATAAAGCTGTTGAACTAAGACAAGGACAGGGGATATGGGGGGATCTTCCAGGGGATGTGGGGGATGCTGGGTGTGAGGGAGTTGAGGGTTCCTGGCAGGGACTTGGGGGTTGCTCAGGGCTTTGGGCTCCCCACGCCGAGCGGCTCTGGCTGTGCTGGGAGACCCTGGAGGAGGTTCTGGGACAGCTGATCAAGGATCCCCTGCCCTGAAACTGTCCCCATGTCCGCCTCCTGGTTCCCAGTGTCCCCTGTCCAGGATCCCCCTCTCCCCACTGTCACTCCCTTTGTCCTCTGCCTGTTCTCATGCCACCCCACTCCTGATCCCATTTCAGTGCGGACCCATTCCTCGTCTCATTCCCTGTCCCTGTCTCGTATTCCCTCTCTGGTTACCGCTCCCATATTCCCAGACCCATATTTCCTGCCCTGTTCCCATTCTCGTATTCCTGATCCTGCTGCAGGTCCCGCATTTCCACTTCTATATTCCTTGTCCCGTTCCCATATTCCAGTTCCCAGTCCCTTTCCTGTATTCCCATTTAGAATCCTGGCCCCATCTTCCTAATCCCCATCCTATATTCTCTCTGCAGTTGCTGTTTCCGTGTTCACTGTCCTGTTTCCGTATTATCATCTCCGATCCCATTCCAGGTCCCATATTACAATATTACGGTATTCCTGGTCTCAGTCTCCATTCCCAGTCCCATTTCTGGTCCCAGTCCTGTATTTTCTTGTCCTAGTCCCATATTAATTGTCCCTTTCCCAGTCCCAGTCCGGCGTTCCTGGTCGAATTCCTGCTCCCTGTCCCCATTCCCAGTATAATTTCCACACCCTGTCTCCTTCTTCCAGTCCCATTTCTCCTCCCTGTCCTCATTCCCAGTTTCACTCCTGGTCCCTCTCCCCATTACGAATCCAATTCCCAGTCCCTCTCTTGATTCCTGGTCTCATTCCTGGTCCCAGTCCTGTATTCCCAATCCCATTCTTGGTACCTGTTCCCATTCCCAGTCCTATTCCTGGTCCCCCTCCCCATAACCATTCCCATTCCTGGTCCCTGTTCCCCTTCCTGGTCCCTATCCCAATACCCAGCCCTCCTGCCCAGTCTCTCTCTCCATTCTCACTCCCATTCCCAGTCCAATTCCAGTATTCCTGGTTGAATTCCTGGCCCCTGACCCCATTCCCAGTGTATCCTCAGTCCTTGTCTTGTATTTTCAGTCCCATTCCCAGTCCCCATTCCCAGTGACATTCCCTAGGGCTGCCTCTCACACAGGGCCCTGAGGGCTCCACAGCTCGGGCTGCCTGTGGCACACAAACCCTTCAGTCCTGCTGCTGTCCTTGGCCAGCTGCAGAGAGCACAAGGCTTTGGGCATTTCTCAGAGACCCCAGCTGGCCACAGCAGCCCCTCCTGCCAGCACCCCCTGTGCCTCAGAGCCCTCCCTCATGCTGGGCTCAGGCAGGGGACATGGGCCTGCACCAGGCTCCTGTTCTTGACACAGGAGCGAGGCTGCAGCTCCAGCCTTTGAGCCCTGGGCCGCAGCAGCCCAGGGAAGGCCCAGCGGCAGAGCTCGCAGCCCCTGATGGGTTTCACTGCAATGCTTTGGAACACTAATCCCCATCCCATATTCTCTCTGCGGTCGCTGTTCCCATATTTCCTGTCCTGCTCCCATATTCCCATTACGGGACGCATTCCCGTCCCCATTCTCGGTGCCGGTCCCCATTTCCGGTCCCTTTCTCCATTCCGGGTCCCTGTCCCCATTCCTCGTCCCATTCCCATATCCTGTCCACATTCCCGTTCCCGGTCCCCATTTCCACTGCCATTCTCGGTCCCTTTCCCCATTCCTGGTCCCCGTCCCCAACTCCCGGTCCCTGTCCTCTCTCACCGGACGGCGCCGACATCACTCCGGCACCCCCAACCCTCACGTAACAAGGGAAAAATCACGGTGCTCCCGCCCACCAATCACAGCGAGTGATCGCCCTCTATTTACATAACCACGCCCCTTAGTTAGACTCCGGCAAGCACGGCTGCAGCCGCGTCCGGGCGCTGTTTCCTCCCCGCTCCCTCCCAGTGCTCCCAGTAAGAACGAGACTGGGAGGGAAAGCGCTCCCAATTCGTTCCCAGGGCTCCCAGGATCGCTCTCGGTGCTTCCAGAATCATTCCCAGTGCCGCGCGGGGCGGGGCCGCTTTGGAACTCCCCACAGAGCAGAGCGCGGCTGCTTTTGGGTATTGGCGCCGCCCGGGCTGGGCTGGGAGCGGAGGAGGAGCGGGAGGAAGAGGAGGGACAGAGGAGGAGTACAAGGAAAAGGAAAGAGAAAGAGAGGAGCAGCAGGAAATGGAGGAGCAGGAAGAGGAGGGACAGAGGAAGAGGAGAAGTAGGAGCGGGAGGAAGTTCCTGCCCACCTGAACCCGTAGGTGAGCGTGGTGAGGGAGCTCGCACCAAGTCTATCGGGGGGGAGGGGTCAGGGGTCTCCCGGAGGGATTTTTGCGGGGCAGGAGTTGGTTGGATCTTGTAGAACCCCAAATACGAGCCGGAAAAGGCCCTGAAGGGATATTGGCTGGGGGGGGGGGAGGTGGGCCGCGGGTCATACGCGGCAATCTCCCTTTACCGGCAGGGAGAGCCTGGAGATGAGCGGGCTGCGGGCCCCCCTGGGCTGAAAGGCGCGGTGACTTCTGCAGCTGCACTTGGGCAGCGGGACCATCAAACCCAATACGCTCAGCCCTTGTTTCCTTCCCCAAACCAGGAGAAGGAGGATGCCGCAAGGAAGAGGAACATGGCCCAGGAGCCCCAGGCAGGTGAGGAGGAAGTCACTGCCCCTTTCCCCCTCGCTCCTGCTCCATCTTCCAGCCCAGCCTGACCCCACTGCCGATGCCATCCTGCCAGGGATGCATTGGGGGATCTCCTTTCCTGTGACATGGAGGCAAATCCTATCCTCTCCTTGTCCTTCCTCCCCCAGACAAGGAGCTGATTATGGAGAGCAGGGAGGACAAATCCCCACAGCAGAACCTCGTGGAAGAGCCTGTTTTGAGAAGCTCCACAGTGCAGAAAACCAACGGGGAGGAAAAGCCCCGGAGATCCCACACGAGGAGGGGCTGCAAACGCAGATCATGGGGATCCGAGGAGGAAAGACTCACCCTGGGCCGGGGAGGCGTCCAGAGCTGTGGCTGGACTTCGGAGCTGGGGATCCCTGAGCAACTTCAGGATGGGGAGAAGCCCCACAAGTGCTCAAAATGTGAGAAGAGCTTCCAACGGAGATCCCACCTGATCTGCCACTGGAGAATCCACACAGGGGAGAGGCCATATGAATGTGGGGAATGTGGGAAGAGCTTCAGCCAGAGGTCCACCTTGACTGCCCACCAGAGGAGTCACACCGGGGACAGGCCCTATGAGTGTGACCAATGCAGGAAGAGGTTTCAGACCAGCTCCCATCTCCTCCAGCACCAGCGGATTCATACAGATGAGAGGCCCTTCCGCTGCCCCGACTGCGGGATGGGCTTCAAGCACAACTCACACCTTATCAGCCACCGGCGCATCCACACCGGGGACAGGCCCTATGAGTGTGACCAATGCAGGAAGAGGTTTCAGACCAGCTCCCATCTCCTCCTGCACCAGCGGATTCACACAGATGAGAGGCCCTTCCGCTGCCCCGACTGCGGGATGGGCTTCAACCGGAAATCCAACCTTGTCACCCACCAGCGCATCCACACCGGGGAGAGGCCCTACGAATGTTCGCAGTGTGGGAAGAGATTCAGCCACAGCTGCAACCTGGTTGCCCACCAGCGGAGCCACAAGGGGGAACGACCCTATGAGTGTGAAGAGTGTGGGAAGAGCTTCAGGCAGAGCTCTGGCCTGACTGTCCACCAGAGGAGCCACACAGGGGAACGGCCCTATGAGTGTGGGGATTGTTGGAAGAGGTTCAGCCGGAGCTCTGAACTGACTATCCACCAGAGGAGCCACACCGGAGAGAGGCCCTATGAGTGTGACCAATGCAGGAAGAAGTTTAAGAGCAGCTCCCGTCTCCTCCTGCACCTGCGGATTCACTCAGATGAGAGGCCCTTCTGCTGCTCCGACTGTGGGAAGGGCTTTAAGCAAAACTCCAACCTTGTCACCCACCGGCGTATCCACACCGGGGAGAGGCCCTACAAGTGTTCCAAGTGTGGGAAGAGCTTCTCCAGGGGCTCTCACTTGACCAGACACCAACAGAGCCACCACTGAGGGCAGCCCTGTAAGTACCCCAAGTGCAGGAAGAGCTTCGTGCACTGCTCCAGCTCCATCCCCCATGGGAGGATCTGCACTGGATGATCCCCAGTGGCCCTTGGTGATTGGAGCCCCGGTGATCCATTGTGGGTCTGATTTTCTGAGTCTGTGAAAGTTTTCAACCTGTTAGTAGCTGATTCCTTCTTTCTATTAGAGAATCCATTCCTCTCAAGGATGCTGCATGTAAACAGCCCTTTGTTTTTCATAATATTGCTAAGCTTTCATATGTTTTTATTATTTAACCAATGAAGAGAAGTGTTTTCTTTACTAATCTAATAATATGGTTCTTTAGTGCAGCATGTTATAAAAGGGCTGTGTGAAATTAATAAAAGAGCCTTCTGAATTTTTCTTCTACCTGGAGTCAATCTCTTCATTTCATGTCCAAAAGTGACAATCCATGATGCCAGTGATCTGTGTTGGGAAGTTACCTGGCTGGGGGCTCCACATCCTCCTGGCTCTCCGTGGCATGGGTTTTCTTCTCATATCTTTGTCCTTTGAAAACATCCAAAACCAGGGTAAAAAATAAAGATTTTGAAATAAGACTAAGATGGGGACATGGGGGCATCTTTCAGGGGATGTGGGGGATGCTGGGTGTGAGGGAGTTGAGGGTTCCTGGCAGGGACTTGGGGGTTGCTCAGGGCTTTGGTCTCCCCAGGCCAAGTGGCTCTGGCTGCTATGGGAGACCCTGGCAGAGGTTCTGGGACAGCTGATCAAGGATCCCCTGCCCTGAAACTGTCCCCATGTCCGGCTGTCCTGGTTCCCAGTGTCCCCTGTCCAGGATCACCCTCTCCCTGCTGTCACCCCCCCTTGCCCCATGCTCATTCTTGTGTCACCCCACTCCTGGTCCCGTCCTGCTCCTATCCCATTCCCTGGTCTCATTCCCTGCCCCATATTCTCTGTCTGGTTGCCATTCCCACATTCCCACTCCCATATTCCCTACCCTGTTCTTGTTCTCATATTCCTGGTCTTGCATTTCTATTTCTATATTCCCTGCCCTGTTTCCATATTCCCATTCCCAGTCCTGTTCCTGTATTCCTGTTTCCAATCCCAGTTCCGTCTTCCTTATCTCCATCCCATATTCTTTCCCTGGTTTCTCTTTCCACCTTCTCTGTCCCATTCCCATATTCTCATCCCAGGTCACATTCCACTTCCTGAAATTCCTGGTCACATTCCCTGTCCCTATCCCCATTCCAACTTGCATTTCTGATCCTGGTCCCATTCTGTGTCCCATTCCCAGTCCCAGCTGCATATTCCTGGTCCCATTCCTGATCCCTGTGCCCATTCCTGGTCCGATTCCTGGTGTTGTCCTGTTTTGCTGGTCCCATTCTTGGTTCCTGTCTCCTGTTCTTGATCCCAGTCCCTGCCCCTGTTCGCCATCCCTGTTCCCATCTCTGATGCTATTCCTGGGCACCATTCCCACTTCCATTCCCGGTCCCTCTCCCATGTATTCTCTGGTTGCCGTTCCCACATTCCCAGTCCCATATTCCCTGCCCTGTTACAGTTCTTGTAGTCCCAGTCCCACTGCAGGTCTTGCATTTCCATTTCTATATTCCCAGTTCCATTCCCATATTCCCATTTCTGATCCTGGTCTCATATTCATAATCCCCATCCCATATTCTCTCCAGTTGCTGTTTTCATCTTCCCTGTCTCATTGCAATATTCCCAACCCCAGTCCCTCTCTCCATTCCCAGTCCCATTCCTGGTCCCAGTCCCGTATTTGTCCCTTTCCCAATTCCAGTCCAGTATTCCTGGTCCTATTTGTGCTCCCTGTCCCGATTCCCAGTATCATTCCCAGTCCCTGTCTCTTATTTCCAGTGCCATTCCTGGTCTGTGTCCCCATTCCTTGTCCCTGTCTCCATTCCTGGCCCCATTGCCTGTCCCTGTCCCGTACTCTCTGGTTACCACTCCCATATCCCCAGTCCAATATTCCCTGCCCTGTTCCTTTTCTTGTATTCCTGGTTCCACTGCAGGTCCTGCATTTCCATTTCTATATTCCCTGTCTCATTCCCATATTCCAGATCCCAGTCTCATTGCTGTGTTACCGTTTCCAATCCTGGTCCCGTCTTCCTAATCCCCATTCCATATTGTCCTTTTGGTTGCTGTTTCCATGTTCCCTGTCCTGTTTTCATATTCCCTTTGCCGATATCATTCCCAGTCCCTGTCTTGTATTTCCAGTCCCATTCCCAGTCCCCATTCCTGGTGACATTCCCCAGGGCCTGCTGCAGACAGCACAAGGCTTTGGGCATGTCTCGGTTTGATAAACAGGTGTCTGATATGGAGGGGCAGGACCCCACTTGGAATGGAGAATTCAAACCCCTCCCTTCAAATCATAATAATCTTGAAAATTAAAGGGCTCTCAGGCAGAGGTATGGGGATAGGAATAACAGTTCTTTACTAGTTTGTGTAACAAGGCAAGCAAACCACCACAACTACCGCATTTATGATGAACAGAACCATGAACTCAGTAACAGCTTCTCTGAGCGCAGGCAATTTCCCCTTTGGTGCAGTTCCAGTCACAGCCAGCAGGGGCACTGGTGGCTCCCAGTGGGCAGGGCAGGTGCGATGATCCTCCCCCGCGGCTGCAGGGGGCGCTGTGGAGCAGGCTTGGGGAGCATGCGATAATGGCGGTGAAAAGGAAGGTTGCCCTGAAATTGTGAGAAACCAGCTGAGTAACGTAATCACACCAATGTGGCTACATACGTTCTCCATATTTTATGCAAAATGGCAGTTTATATACACTTTAATATTATTTACAGTACAAAGCATCCCCTCATTGGTGTGCAGCATAAAAAGAATGCAAACAAACATTGTTTACTTTTCTACTTAAGGTGGCTAAAGTGCTCAAACTAGCATCTATACCTACTATGTCATAAACTACTGTCTTTCCCTGCATACCTTAATGTAATTTCTAACTGCGCCACAGGTCCAGGCCTTCACTCAGGCCTGTACCTGAGCCTAGGCTGACTGGGCCCAGGCTGGGTTGCCCAGCCTAATTCAGGAGCAAATCATGCCCTTGCTCCCTGAGAAATTCTGCTACATGGTGATGCGGCCCAGACAGGAAGAGATGCATCAGAAATTCCGGAGCTGAGACTGAAGAGGAAAGAGGTCTCAGCAGGCAGGGAGTGCCAGCTACAGAGTAGCGAAAAACTCAGGGCAGTGCCAAAGCAGCAGCAGGGGACGGACAGGGCAACAGCGACCCCTCTCCCAGCACTGCAACAGGCCTCTCCTCCAGAGATTTCACGATCCGCTAAATGCAAGTGGGGGTCGTGATGGTTCATTTAGTGATCCTGTAGTGCAAAAAGACACAGCAAGGGATAATAACAGTTTTGCTTCAACAGCAGTACACTTTATTAAGTGCACAAAACTTAGTATGCAATAGAGAAAAGAGAGAGAGAGAAAGAGAGAGAGAGAGAAAAAGAGAGAGGAACATAGCTACCGACAATGAGACGAGTGAATCCTCGTGGCCATCTTGCCAATAGATCCATCTTCTGTTCGTTGGGGAGGCCTCAAATCTCGGTCAAAATTGGGTAGTCTCTTATAGTCCTTTTCACAACAACAGGCAGTTGGCCACAAGGTGGAGGATACACAGCAGGTGCAGTTGAGGGAACAGGACAAAGTTGTCTGATGGTCGTTGGAACGGGAAAGACAAGCCAGTCCGAAAAACAGATCCAGCATGTCCGATCCATTGTTCCTTCATTGGTTTCCATGGGAATGCTTTGGTCCAATGAGCACACCTGTAGACAATGGTTGGCAAACATCCTACCTCACACAGGCCAGGACTCCTGTGTAGGACTTTAGGGTCTCAGTCCCAGTCCTTGGGGTCTCAGTCTTTGTCCTTGGTGACAGTTGTGAGGCAGATGAGGGACCTTTGGACCGTCTCTTACAACAGGAGATAATAAAATTCCAGTTCAGTGTATGGTCCCCGGAGCAGAGGCTCACCCCACACTAGAAGAAACAGGACCAAGATGGATTTCTGTAGCAGAAATGAGTTCTTTTCCCCAAGCAAGCAGCAACACTTCACTCCTCCAAAGGCTCAGATGGAGTGAGAGAGAGCTTCCCATCCCCTCCTGGTCTGAAGCACACAGCCATCAGTCCATCAGTGCTTCTTTGCAACTCAATGGGAAAAAAAATTCTACTGGTAACAAGACAAAAAGCAAAGAAAGAAAAAAACCCTCGACCTCCAACATTATCCACCCCAAATCTTTTTCCTATAAAAAATCAAGGCACACAGAGAAAGCACACACACCACGGGTTGTGCACAGGCAGCATTCTCTGCAAAACACATTTGGAGCACTCTA
>VZUI01031284.1:0-10332 GCA_013401135.1 Cettia cetti | reverse complement strand
CCCCCCCCCCCCCCCCCCCCCCCCAGCTTTTATTTGCATACTTAGTTACAAAAATTTCATTTTACACTTACTGAGATAGTGTTACTCTTCAAATAGCATTTTGGCACTGTCTCCTGCCTCTAGTCTCAAATTTACACACACGTAGTGTGAATAAAATCAGTTGTCCTCAAGGACAGCATTTCCTATGGTCAAGAGCATAATCAGCTCAGGAAACCTCCTGTTGCTTTCTTTGCATTTGTACTGCAAGATAGTGGAATAAATAGGGATTAAAATTATGCTTCAGTGAGCAGCCACAGATTATATATGCCTGTATTCCTATATCACAAAGAAGATACGTGTGTGTGTGTATACAAACTGCAATTCTGTAATGCTGCATTTATTAACTTAAAATTTAGATTCAAAAATTATTCTTCTCATTTACTAAGTATGTCTATATATTTAGGGTTTGGATGGTACCTCTATAGCATTCTACATAGATTGGGTTGGGTTGCAAGGGACCTTAAATATAGTCCGGATCCAAACTTTCTGACAGGGGCAGGGACACCTTCCATCAGGCTAGGTTGCTCAAAGCCCCATCCAGTCTGACTCTGAATGTTTCCAGGTATGGGACAAAATAGCATGCTAAATCCTTTTAATTTCTCTCTTTTTCTCTTTCTTTCTCTCTCTCTCTCTTTCTCTTTTTTTTTTCCTTCCAATAATCTGTTGTTGTTATTGCTATTTTAATTGTTATTTAAAATAGTTACTACTATTTTTAAACTAGATCAAATTGGGTCTTTTCAGTAGTGATAACTGTAGGTCTGAACTCTATCTTTGAGCTCTGTTTTGGAATTAAGTACAAATTTACTTGGGTTTACATATGCTCCTACTGCATTCTCAGTTCAGTGTTTCTGTGAAGTTTCAATTTCCTCTTAAATTTTTCTATTGTTTTTAATGGCTACAACTTTTTTTTTTTTAATACTGATTTTATTCTTCTTTAGGTTTATAAGTGAATATATTGGCTTTTAGTGGAACTTCTCTTATTAGAGTGATTCTTCTTACGGGATTTTTTTTTCAATTTGTGGTTGCAATTATAGCAAATACCTCAATGAAAGAACCTAAACTAGCGTCTAAAATGACATTGTACATAATAGCTATTGTAGCAGATGCAGTTTTTAGCTCTCCCTAAGACTTCATGTGTGAGCTTCATGGATACATGCATGTGTACATGTGTTTTATGGCCTGACTGATTATGAGCAGGTTTAGGTCTGGAATGGGGTGTAAGCAAATGTAATTGGTAAAGAGATTTTGCATGATAATTGTATTCTTAGACTATTTGAGCCATATATTTGCTATATGCTGTTCCATTTTGTATTTAAATTGTTGTGCTTGCTACAGTGTACCCTTTTATGTCCACCACACATATTACAGGGTGGAAGTAAGTGAAGTGGTGGTGTTTTGTGCATCAGAAAATAGTCATATGGAGAAGAGAGCATATTTTTAAAATACTTGCATGTAGTGACAAAATAATAAATTATATTAAGTGGTTACCTTTATCCTTCCCAAGAAAAATACGTACCAACACTGATTTTTGTTCCATTATCCAGAGAAGTCTATAACTTCCCCTTCTATTGGCTGAAGTTGAAAATAAACCCAGTCAAAGATACTGAAAATAAAACCAGATTCCCTACCTTTGAAAAAACTAACCATATTACAGTAAGAAGATCAAAATGCTTCAAATAGGAGTAATTTCAGATAATACTGCAGGAAAAAATATGAAATGAGGACAAAACATTAGTAGACAACTACTGTATTTATATAGGTCAATTAATCAACCAGCACTACCTACTTGCTTCATGTAGAATCATCCTGAAAGCAGTTTGTACCCATCAAAGCAATTTTGTAGTGTATTTTTTATAAATCTTGAAAGCATTGTGATCAAAATTATATTGATGAACCTAATTATGTTTGGCAATGTTACATTTGAGCAAACACAAGAGTAGTTTCATCCTGAGGAAGGCTTAAATAAACTTCTGTTCCTTTAATGACTGGAGTTTTCTTTTGAGCTTTGTAATAGATTAAATTGGTTCTTGGTTATATTGTCAACTCAAGGCAGGTATCACAGCAAGGTATTTATGGTTTTTTATATTATCATCTGACATATTGAAGTTCCTGTTGTTTCACCTTCCCTTTCCACTTAGAATCACAGAATCATAAGCTGGATAAGTTTGGCAGAGACGTTTAGACCTCATCTTGTCCAATCCCCCCAGTCAAACAGAGTTCCATAGAACCAACTGACCAGGATCATGTCCAGGCAGCTGAGAAATAGACTCCCACCACCTCTCTGGGAAATCTATTCTAGGGCTCACCCTCAGAGTGTCCTACTGTCCAGAGGGAATCACCTGTTTTGCAGTCTGCAAACATTGCCTCATATTCTGTTGCTGGAAACCACTGAAAAGAGCTTGAATGTGTCTATTTTGGCCACTCCCTTCAGGTATTTATATACATTAATAAGCTCTTACCATGGCTTTCTCCAGGCTGCACAGTCTCTCTGTCTGTCAGTCTGCTCCCCTCATCATTGTTGTGTATGTCCATCTCTCTCGTGTGCTGGTGAGCCTAGAACTGGACACAAGTCTCCAGGCATGGCCTCATCAGTGCTGAGTTGAAGGGAAGGATCACCTCCCTCAGACTACTGGCAGTCATTTGATTAATGCAGACCAGCATAACATTTGCCTACTGTAGTGCAAGAGAAACATTGCTGGCTTATGGTCAATTTGTGTCTACCAGCTCTGACTGTGCCCCCCCTTTTCCTGCAGAGCTGCTCTTAACTTTAAGAAAACACTTTGGGCTAGTTTTTTTACTATGGTGGGCTAACTTCAACCTGCAATACACCTGGCTTCAGTCAACTGTTTTTAGGAAAGCTTAATGAAAAACGGCATTGCTATTTCTGAGAATTCAGGTGTATGGGACAAAATTAATTTTAAGCCATTCCTATGACCTTTCTTTCAAAACATTTTAAGTCCCCTTAATTTCTTTGTGAAGAGGGGTTCAATATTTGGCAAGAGAAAGGACTTGCACTGGCGATGTCGATTGCTAAAATTATGAAAATGAGAATAACTTAATTGTGTATGTTACAGATCTCTGAGAATTCATAGCCTGCAGCTCACTAGAGATTTAAGCCATCAGCATTTTCACACATTTTCACAGGCCGTATGTGGATAAGTGCATATGTCAGGGAAAGAAGCAATACATCCTCCTCTCCTGTTGCACCTAAGTCAGGTTATTCACAAAGTGCTATTACATATGGATCCTACAGCAGTCATATTTTCAGGGTAATGGACATGTACAAAGGTAGAGCAAACCAAGGGTTTGTGAATTACTGCAGATTAAAAAAGAGCTACAACAAGTCCAGAGATAAACAGAGGGGACGAGAATATTTTAGCAGTGGTCTAATAGTACAGTTTCTGACAAGATCTCTGAAAATATTAGTAGGTCCTCTTGAGTATGATGCCGATAAACCCCTCTTCTATAATAGCTTTTGCCTCCTGAAGATGAAGGAAAAAGAGGAAATCAAACTATATTTCTGTGGCATCTATCTGATTTGAAATTTCATACTCTTGTAAATTGCTTCTCTTAGAATAGAAACATAACCTATGCATTAAAATGCATCTCTGTTCTTGGTGTAGAAGTTCACATTGGGTGCATGAAGTGAACACTACTAGACCTTTATGGGAACTTCAGAGGATGTAAATTATTGTTGGTAATTTTTCCCAAGGATTAAGGAATTCTGTGTGGCTATCAGATAGGCCTGTGTTTTGAATCAGGGTTTTTGAAAGTCTTGGTTATAAATGGAATGTTTTCCTTAGACTTTTCTTAGACTTTCACTTAACATGAAAAAGAAAAAGAAATTAATTTTCACTGTAATCCCCACTTCCACACTTTAATGATTTTACTCTTCAGCATCCTGTCTTTTGTTTGTTTGTTTGAGAGTTGTTGGGTTTTTTCTTTTTCATGAAAAACACAATAAAATATGCTTTGTCTGTGAGCTAGAAGATAATGAAATATGATG
This sequence comes from Cettia cetti, assembly GCA_013401135.1. Lineage (NCBI taxonomy): Eukaryota > Metazoa > Chordata > Aves > Passeriformes > Sylviidae > Cettia > Cettia cetti. Next base: position 6,287 of record VZUI01031284.1, on the reverse strand, counting down.
AAGTCTTCTATTGGGATGATGTATGGTGAATAGACTAGCATGCCATTAGCTGGATTTTGCACCACAGAATTCCCTGTATGCTTCAGGTCCTGTATTTTAAATCCTCCTATAACGGCTCCTGTACAACATGGGTACATGTTGCTATTGTGCACCTTAAGGCACTTTGTATTCTGAATTTGTAGTTCTGTCCCAGCTGCAAGCAAGATGTTTCTGTTACAGTAAGCAATGTAATGGCAATGTAACATGTCGTTTACAAGACTTGGTGAATAATGCCATGTGCATCTGAGTCATGCCCCTATTAAATTTAATTAAACTCTTTACACCCTTTTCACTCTTAAGGGTATATTTTTTTATGCTTTTTCAGAGAAATGTGCAGTCAGCATAATTGTTGAACATGTATGTGCAAGGGAAGCTACCAAGTGGGGAAGAAGTGGAAACCAAAGAGGCAATTCAAGGCCTTTTGGAAATATATGTACTGTAGCTGCAGAAGTTATCTTAGAATACATTCTGGGATGACTAGCTCACTGTTATTGTTTGGCAGTTACATTTCTTCAGGTGGAAGGAGGAAAGACAGGAAAGAAAAAAAGATGCAGCATCACTTGGACTAAGCATATAGGTGAAATCATACTATAACAATGAGTTCTGCTGAACTACAGAACTGCTGTTTTTTTCAGCATGTTCTACTGAATGGACAAAAGCAGTATTGTATGTGCTGCTTACACACCAGTTCAAGACTGCTGTGGGAACAGAGGGGGTGATCTAGCAGGACTGTTTGATCTTGGCCAATAACATCCATCAGAGGAATTAAACAAAGCTTATTCTTGCATCCATGCTTCAAATTTTTCATAGTTCTATATGGCTAGATGTCATAAATAATGAGTACAATTATATCAGTCTCAGATACCGCTTGTGGAGTGTTGTTTGATACTGCTACTTTTGACTCAACCAAGTTTTTCCAGAATTTTCATCTGTACTTTTTTTTTTTTTTTTGTAAACAGACCATATATGTGTATTCTTCCAACAAGGAATTTAAAAATGGAAGAGTGGATTTATACAAAACTGCCTAATTGTTTCATTTTGGTTTTGTTTTAACTTGCAGATTAAATGGGCATTTGTATTGCATTAAATAGAAAGACCTGCTCCTGGATTTTGACATTATTATATTAATAAAGCCATTCTCTGTGTAACTCAGGTGGCTGCAGAAACTAGTTTTTCCTTGCATGGCAATATTTTTTTGATTCTATGAAGACGTGACATGAAGGAAAGACTTTATAAGAATGGTGCTGCTACATAATATAATAGCCAAATATTACTCCTCTGTGGCTACATCTTTGATTTTATTCTTATTTAATTTCTCTGGGTTTTTTTAGAGGAAACAGAGGGTAACCACACTCATCCTGACTTACAGTAGTTTCTAAAAAAATGACTGAGCTGAGATGATAATTGCTTTCTTAATTCTATGGGTTTGGCTATGCTATGTTGGGGTACGACAGTGAAAATGAGGAAGGAAAGGGGGGGGTGTTTTTTTTTTTTAACAGATGATTTACATTTCAAGAGTAAATGAACATAGTGAAACAAGAACTATATAATTTGGAATTTTGAGTCAAAGACCAGAAAATTTCCTTATCTTTTACATTGTTTTATTTACTCAGTCTTCCTGATGTACATCTGTTTGAAACAGTGTGACTGTAGAACATACACACCTTCAATGACAAATTTTAAGCATACCTGCTCTGGGTAAATCATAGTGAGTTTGTATTGTAGAAAGGATTTATTATTTGATGACTGGCTTGTTCAAGAAAGCTGAGCACAGGGGTTACCCAAGTGCCATTAATTTCTAATGTAATTTGGAAAGCTAACTTAAACTTCTTACTGCAGCAACAGAGTGTACTAGACACTAAACAGCCATACAGTGAAGAATGTTTTTATCTGCTAGAAAAGAAACATAAGGGAAAAAAACCCTGGGGAAACTTGATGCTTGGTTGCTGTTCAGAGGAAGAAATACAGCAGAATTTATCAGACAGGAAGAAGTTTCTGCACTTCCCCTGATTGATTGATCTGTCATTCAGGGGACAGCAAGATGAAAAGAGATGTGCTTAATATTTCAGTAGATAACATAATATGAATGCACAATTGATAGCGGGGAAAATGACTGTACTAACTGAATACGTGAATATGAAATCCAGAAAATTAGTAGACCTGGTGCTAAAAGACAATTTTGGGAAATGATTTTAAAGCCATAGTTGAACATTTTTTTTAAAAAATGTTTCCATAACAGAAGAAAATTCTCCCTAGGAAAACCTTACTTTTTAGAGATTTTAGGAATTAAAGAAACTATTCTTATTCTTTTTGAAGCCTGTATTTTCATTATGTTTAAAGTAAAAAAAAAAAAAAAAACCAACCAACCCAAAACCTAAAAACCCCCAAAAGCCCAACCAAACCAACCAAACCAACGAACCAAAAAACCAAACAAAAACCAAAACAAACCAACCCCCCCAAATAAAAAAATCACCAAACCCCAAAACCCCCCAAACTAAAAAACCCAACTTAATAATACTCAAAATATATTTTTCCTTCTGTAATTGTACTTTGTACTGGGTCAAAGTGGACCATCCTCAAATTAATTTAGCTAGTGAGACCTGAAAGCTGTTCATAAGGTTTTGGTAGAGTGGTGTTTGGATTTTCATTTTTTCTTCAGCTTTATAAATTTTTTTGAGGGGTAGGTCTTTTATTTTATTTTTATTCTTACCTTTTTACTTTTTAAACTGCAGAAACAATATATCTGATCAAATTTCTGTGACAAAGGAGCAGGTCTTCCTGATCAGTCTTAATATGCTAAAATTGGCTTCTTCCATTCCTTATTTCCCTCTCTCCTGAAATTAATGAGCTGTCCTCAAACATGTTGATATAAACTAAATTTTTGCATTGAGTGTGAAATATTTTTTCAAGAAATTGTAACTGGGCTACTTTTCCTTTTCCTCTTCCTCCTCCTGTTCCTCTTCCTCCTCCTCCTCTTCCTCCTCCTCCTCCTCTTCCTCCTCCTCCTCTTCCTCCTCCTCCTCTTCCTCCTCCTCCTCTTCCTCTTCCTGTTCCTCCTCCTCTTCCTGTTCCTCCTCCTCTTCCTGTTCCTCCTCCTCTTCCTGTTCCTCCTCCTCTTCCTCCTCCTCCTCTTCCTCCTCCTCTTCCTCCTTCTCTTCCCACTGTTCCCCAATAAGCCTACTCACAGAAGGGGATATTTTGTTCGTAGATCCTGCCACTGGAGCAAGCTGAGGTCTTGAATTTCTAATGTTTTTAATGTTCACTGTATTTTGCATTTGTTATATAACTTTTCTAGTTGTAAAACAGAGATGATACTTTATATTTCCTTTTTAAAATTTTTGTATGATTTTGAAGCAGTGATTTGTATGTTTTTTAGGAAGTAAACCACACAACCTAGTTCTTGACAAAGTTATTCAGAAGAAATTGCAATTTAAATAACTACTGTGAAAACCACAGGCTAGAATCTCTGCTAGCTGCTTTTTTGCTAGCTGAATGTTTTCAGATTACAGGAATAACACCTGAAAATTATGTTTAAAATAGTTGAAATTAGATTTTTCCACATGTCAGCTCTGAAATTCACCTTAGCATCTGCTGGGAGAATTTTTCTTACTTGTAATAACAAGATTGTATGTCTCCTCTCCAAGGCCTGCATTTTGTAAAGACATGAGCACATATCCTTCAAAATCTTTCTCAGTGCTCTTATCATTATTATCTCTGCTTTAGTCATGATATTCCAGCTTTTTCCAAGTTTACAGCTACTGATAAATTTGTTTGTAATGCTGGGTCAAATCATGGTCTAGAGAGCAATATCTAGAACAAAAATTAGGTAGAGACTTCCACTGTTTAAATACTGTGTTATAATGCTTTTGTCAACCCTTTGTAGCATGGCTAAAATACAAGACAGAAACCAAAGAACTGACAGTACATCTTCTCATCTGGATCTGATGAAACACCACTTTAATGAAAAATTCCATCTACAGTTCTTCATTTTTGTGTATGTGTCTAGCTGGTTGTCTTTATAATACAGAAATCTTATTGTGACCAAGATTGGAAGTGGGAATATTGATAACTGTATTTCATTTTTCAAACTGAGTTTTTAGCACATTTGCAATACTTGCAATAGGAAGTGTTTGTCTGAATAGTAGCATCTGTTATGAACTTTGAATGGACAATGGATTCTTGATTACATAAAAAGTACAGAATGTCAAATATCTTAAGGCCAAAATAATGTTTATAACAATTATTTTTGTCTTTTACATCTTATTTTAGCAAAGCAGAAGGATTTTTGTTTTTAAACTTTCTAGAAGTACAACACTTCATACTGTTCATATTTTTGGTGTTTTGTAGTGGTTTTGCTTCTGTTTGCATTTTTTTAATAATCCAAAATATCTAGATCAAAGACTATATATGTAAAACGCTCTGACTAGAAGAATTCAGATGGTCTATGAGATGAAGATAGCATGGAATTTAATTCAACCTGATAGAAGTTTTCTCACTTGTTCTAAAATCTAAAGCCGAGGGATTCAAAGAATCCTAGTTTCTTAAAAGTTCTGGGATGTATACTTGTACCTCTTAGAAGGACAAATAATTTGCGCTGAATTGAAAAATTTATGACAGTTCAATTCATGTTCAGTGTGTGATAGGATGACTAAAAGAAGTATATGGTCACATGGCAACCTGAACGTACTTCCCATGTCATTGGTAAGGCCTGGTTTTGTGTGTATTTAGTCTAAATATGTGGATTATGAAACTGTGGAATTTTTAATTTGGCTGTTATTGTTCATGTTTCATAGCATCTTCTTCACTTGATGCTGAATTCAAAGTTGTGAAAGAGCAAGCAAGAGAGATCTGAAAAACTTTTTCAAAGCTAAGAACTTAATTAAAGCTTTTTTTTTTTTTTGTTAACATTTAAGAGATGAACCTTTCCCTCCTCTCAGTGTGACTTTCTTAGAAATCACATATCATTATGTTGAGAAATCTAAGGATTTTCCCATACAGCAGTGGTGAGAGAATGAAATTGCTGGGGTTAGTTTACAGCTTCAAATAATTTCAGCTTGTTTTCATGTCTCTGAAGAGTGTAGCAAGAGATGTGCTCATGACAGGATTTTTTGGTTTTGGTTTCTTGATTTTTTAATTTTTTTTTTTTTTTTAATAAAGTAAAACATTTATGGAGCCTCAAACAGTGAATGTTTGGAAATTTTCCTTTCCAGTCAGCAACAGGTAGAAAGTCTCCTTTAACATTCTCATAGCTGAGCAGAGGAAACATGTATTTCATATTTAAACACAATCTGGAAAATAGGAAATCATAGCAGAATATTGAAATCTGATGGTATTGGATGCAAAAATAAGAGTAATTCAGTTGCAAAAGAATGAAATATGAATTTTTAAAGGCAGAATAAGGCAGAATTATCTGAAACTATTTTCAAATAATTAAGTGCAAAGTAGCCAAACTATGATTGTTTGTCTTCAGTAGCAACAAGTATTTTGACTTCTTCAGTTATAAAATTAAATATATGAGTACTGTTTTAAATTATTTGGTCAAAGAGGATAGATCTGCCTTTAGAAAGCTTGTTTACATAAATCACAATATCAAATGAATGTAAGTAACCTGATGTTTATTATTCTCTAGATCCAGTGGTGAACTACTTCAGAAAACAAAAGCAGCATTATTCTTTTGTGTTTAAACAGAACAAAGAAAGCAAACAAAAAGCCATTCGTGCCATTTCCTGAACAGAGTGTGTAGATACTCTTTTGAAACAGTTTTCTTAAGTATGATATCTATGCCATAATTTTGCTATACCACTACCCATTAAAAATGCTTGCAAAAACAGGGTTTTAGCATGGTTATCTTCAGACCAAAGTACTTTGAAAAAGATACTTTCGTTTCCAAGAAAGAGAAAATTGAAAAAAAATCTGTAAAGTGATGGCTCAAAGGAAGTTATGAAAACAGAATAGAGGATAACCCTGAGTTTTCAGTTAATGAATTCCTAGCTACATTCATGAGCAGGCACGGGAATCTCCCTGGAAATGTTTTGAATAGTTATATGCAATAATATATTTTAGAAAAAAAAATTGGAGGCGCATATGGGCAGAAACCCATATGAGAAGGTAACCAGACAATATGATAAACAAATAACTTCTTATGATGCTCTTTAATCGTCTGAGTAGGTTTTCTTTTTCTTTTTCTTTTTCTTTTTCTTTTTCTTTTTCTTTTTCTTTTTCTTTTTCTTTTTCTTTTTCTTTTTCTT
>VZUI01031281.1:0-10330 GCA_013401135.1 Cettia cetti | reverse complement strand
ACCCCTTGGTCACTGGAGCCAAGGAAGGGCCTTCAGTCCCAGAAAGTCTCTGGCCTTGGGATTTCCACTGCCAGAGAATCCCAGGAATGGTCTGGCTGGGGAGTTTCCTTAATGTCTCATATCTGCCTGACTCCAAACACAGAAGCCTTAAGAAACATGCAGGGTCGTAGGAGACTTGTGATAATATTGTTGATAATCTCTGCTGTACTCCTGAAGAGGAAAGGCAGCTGTGTGAGCCAGATTCTGAAGCCAGATGGGGAGATCTGGTCAGACACTTAACCTGACCTGGCAGCAACAGCCTAGCCCTGTACTATCCCACATTTCACATTACACTGTCTTGGCTGTATTCCACACCTGTTAAAGCTGCTTTATATGCCTTGCTGCATCCTTCAACTCTTGATAAACAGTCCTTTTTAAAGTCAGTTATAGCATCCTATTTTTGTTAGCGTTTATCAGAAGAGAAAATGTGTCTGAATTTTCAGTATTTCTAATTGTCAGTTTTTGAAAACAGTGAGGCCCAAGAGACTGCTATGTTCCACATGTGCCATTTAACCATGGGCTGCAGGTCTCAGAAACAAACAGAGACCTGCCAGATTGGTCCTTGATGATACCTCCTAAATCAGAGCAAGCAGGGGAGATCTTAGCTCTATCTACAGCTACCTGACAGGAGGGGCAGCCAGGTGGGGGTCAGGTTCTGCTCCCAGGGAACAAGGGACAGGACAAGAGGAAATGGCTCAAATTATGCTGGGGAGGTTCAGGTTGGACATCAGGGAGAATTTCTTCATGGAAAGGGTAGTCAAGCCTTGGATGGGGCTGCCCAAGGAGGTGGTGGAGTCCCCATCCCTGGAGGTGTCCCAGAAGGCCTGGATGTGGCACTCAGTGCTCTGGGCTGGGTGACAAGGTGGGGATCACTCACAGGCTGGACTTGAGAGTCCTGGAGGTTTTTTCCAAGCTGGATGACTCTGTGACTCTGTGACAGCCTGTCAGCACATCTGTAGCATTTATTTGTCCATCTGCAGCTTGCTCAGCATTCCTGGAGCAGTGTGCCAGACCCACAGCAGGGATGGGGGATGCTGCAGTGACTAAACCAGCTCCTGAGGTGCCCTGCAAGCTGAACTTCCCTGTGCTCCCAAGGCACTTTATGGCACCACAGCCACAGGACTCAGAATGCTGGCCTGATATGACAGCACACAGTTTACTTTATGGGCATTTTAGCCCATTTTAGCCCATTGAAAAAGTCACTCATAATGAAGAAAAGCACAGTTCTTAAAATACATTGCCATGTTCAACCCTGGGTAAAATGCTCAGTGATTTAGTAATATTTAGTTGTATTCTGACACAGCATAAAAATGCAAAACTCGAGGATGGGGCCTGTAATAAACTAAGCACTGTCCCCACATGTTCAGAAGTGGTCTGAGGTACTCTTCACCACCTCTCCTCATGCTCAAACCCACTCCCCCTGGTCTCAAAGGAAAGCAGCGTGCAACAGACACATTGACTAACGTGTGCTTTATTCAAACACCCCAGAACATTCAAACTTCTCAACAGGAAAAATATGATCTAAATATGATCTTTATCTACACTATTTACTAGTAGGAAAAGTAATTATGCTGTAAGTATGTACTATTCACCTGCTCACTTTTTTCCTGCTAAATTAATTCAAAGCTATACATTGAAAAGGATGAGCTGTTGGTAAATACAGGGGGAAAAGAGTTTTTCAGTTTTTCTCTCCCTCACCTTTTTATGAAATCCTTTATATCAATTTTTTGTTGAGTGAAAGTTCTCTTCCCTACATGCAGTCAATACATCAGGCAATGTTGTCACATTACTGCAGTGTCTTGGTGAGTTTTTCCTGGTTTTTATTTTTCTTTTCTTTTACAGAGTGCTGTCATCCTGTAACTTGCTTTGTACAGCACTGTTCTTCATTCTGCTTCTTACATATAATCCATTGCAAACACTCAGAGACCAGTTATAGCAAATTAGGCTTGAATTAGACCATCCCTCAGCTGCCATCAGTGGATGAATAGCTCCAGGATTAAACAGATGCTTGCTCTGACTCAGCACCACAGTTCTTGCATGAGACAGAAATCCAACTGTTAGTCTGGGAACTATTTGAATAATACAAATCTGGGGGGGGGGGGTTTAGTGTACTTTCCCTGACCAAGAGGAATTAGAGGTCAATATTATATGGCACTCAAATAGCATTAAAATTGCCCTATAAATTACTGGTCTGAAAAATGTGGTAGGTGTAATTCTGAGGCAAGGAATAATAGAGGAACATCAACATTTTTCCTATAAAAACTTTCCTATAAAAATTTTATCTGTGTTCTCTGTGACTTCTTCATGATGCCAGAATGTCTTTAATTCAATCATACAAATGAATTAGAAATAAACCTGTTCAGCTGAAATGCTCAGAAAATCAAGAGTATTTCACCCCAATTCTCATTTTCAGAAAGCTGTTCTGAAGTGGAAAACTGGAAACACTTTCTTTCAGTGCATGATTTAAAACACATGGATGTGACACTTTCTCAAAAAAATGTTACATTGGAAACCAATTGTCATTTTCAGATGGAGAAACATTCCAAACAAATATTCTCAACCTGCCTGTAGGAAGGGCCGCACTTGCAGTGCACAGGCATAACCAAAAAGAACAGCCACAAAATTTCTTAATTAAATTTTTTAACATCTGCATCTGGAGATTGCAGAAAGTGTTTAAATTACTTATTTTTCCATCAGAAAAAAATTTGAAACACTACTCATAAGAAACGGCAGATGTCACATCCATGTGTTAATGAATTTGCACATTTTTTATTTTAAGAGGGTTGTTAAAATACTTCATTTTCACATTGCAAATTAAAGGCATTTTGATTTGGGACCCAGGATCATGTAGAACATTATATTTATTTGGAATACCTATTAAAAATTACAGAAAGCAGAAACAAAATACTTAGGGGTGATCTGATTTCTGTTATTCTTTAATGGGAGGATCTGACTTTTTATTTAAAAAAAAAGGTCAGAATCTTGAAAATACTCTAAAATTTTTTTTCACCCAATAATAGTAAATAAATTACTTTATTGCATCATAAGCAACAGAACCAGCAGAGTTTTGACTCCTCTCCATTTGTGGCTGGACTTTCTGGCACCCGAGCAGAGCCACACTCACACTGCAGTCTGTTCTGGGAGCAGGGGGATTTCCAGAGTGTCTGTCCTCTACCCAGGCACTGATTTTCTCTAAAACTTACAGGAAATCACCATCTCCAAGCTCAGGACCCTTTCCTCTGAATAAGTTAAAGCCAGTTGTGATGCTGGGAAGGTTTTGGTGGAGAATAGGAAGGCACAGACAGCCTCATCCACAGCCTTTTCTGTCAGCACTGCTATTTCCAGAACCTTTTCCTTGCAGGTTAAATAGCTGGGTGCATCAATATGGATCCAATGCCCAATGTTGTAACAGTTCCCTTCCAAAGGCTGTGGTATTTCCAGCAGCCCTAAGTCGCTCTGATGTTTCTCTCTCCCTCAGTGCTCAGTTACTCCATGTGCACTTCTCCAGGAGCACTGGTTCTTCTTCTGCAAGTGACTCTCTGTTTTCCTTACTACAAGGAAGCTCTGAACCCAGCTGATTCCAGCTGCTCTGCCACATCTGGCTGTGAACCCCCCCTGCCCTGCATGCTCCCAGCTGTCCTGGGCAACATCAGATGGGGGGGTTTGCTCCCACCAGAGAAGTTTCAGCCAAGAGAGCAGAGAAGCAACATGACTGCACCAAGTGCCTAATCAGAGCAATCCTTGAGACTGCTCTAAATGAGATCAAACTGTTGGGGCTGGATCCCAGTCAGTGCAGTCCCTGGGGAGCAGACACTGCCATCTGCACGCTCATTTATCGGGCTTTGGAATTATTTAGCATTTGATTTATGGTGGTGAATTGCGTCCTGGCAAACGTTCACTGTGCAAAACTCTCTGTTCCCTCACCCATTAAAAATCAGGGCCTGATCCATGTGAAAGCTTCCTGATGAGTTCACTACGTTTTGGATCAGGCCTCTGGGACCCAAGACTGGCAGATAATATTCCATTTCTGTCCAATTTTCTTGCTCAAATTTAGAAGACTCAAGTGTTTTCCATCAATGTTTTTATGTTTACTTTTGGGAGAATCCTCACAGTGGGTCAGGTTACTGTGATATAGAATGGATGACCCACTCTGACATATAAATTTTCCAAAGGATCTCAGCCTGAGGCAGACATCTGCCTCCAAGAATTTCAGCCCAGATGGATGGAGTTTGGCAAAGATGGAAGGAACTGAAAATAGAGCTCTGTAATGGAAAGTGGTGTAGTACCTTAATAATAGGAGGGTGCTACCAAGTACCACATATGATAAAGCTCCACAACAGAAAACATAAGGGAAGCATTGAGGGAAGATTCTTTCCATTATGCCTCAGAATAAATGATCTGTCTCTTCTCTTACTTGAAAGGGCATCAGAGTTAGCTCTTATTTTTGCCTGATCCTCCAGAAATTACCACCAAAACCAGGCAGCTCAAACCCAGCCTTTCCCTCTCAACTGTATTAAACAAGGTTTATCTGAGAAGCATAAACCCATCCCAGACAGTCTGAAGAAGTCAGGAGTACAATAATTCGTCTCTGCACTGAGGAGTCAGTAGCAGACCAGAAGAGTTGCACAGCTGAGGTCTAAGCAGTTAAATTTTCATTACTTGGTGTGCAGATTAAAAGCTCATCTTGATGTTTCAGTACAAGAACACAATTTCAGTTCTACAATACCCAGCATACCACAAAGATTCCCTTAGTTGTAAGAGGTGAAAAACATGATTTCACACAGATTCATTCTGAAATGTTTGAGTCCCTATTTCTGCTTTCACCTCATCTCTCAGTTTGCTCTTGACGAGCAGGATGTGAACACAGAGCTGGAATCTTGCTAAAGCAGTTTGAGAAATTTGCTTCCATTTACACCTGTGCAAATCCTGGTAACTTCACTGGCATAAATGGAAGCACAATTTAGCTTGAGGCATCAGGGCTTTCATTTTTTGTTAGTTTTGTTTTGTTTTAATTCAGCCACAGATTAAAAATAAAACTCTAATGACATCATGCTTATGGCACGGAGTCAATGGATTTATGCTGGACTGCTCCAGATAAATGAGATAAGGCTTTGACCTAAGAAAATCCACACAACACCCATTTGCAAGCAGCCTGCTGAAAAGCTTTCTGTTATGGAATGACTCCATCTTTAAGGAACAACAGGGGGCAAACAACTCACAAACACCTTGGTGCCAAAACATGGTTTTGTTAACAAAAGGGTTTATTTCAGACATATTCTCTAAACCTCAAAAGCGTAGCATGCTCACACTGCAACTGACTCATCGTGCACCAGTATTTGGCTTTTGTTTTTCTTTTTTGTTCCCTTTTTTATTCTTAAATGCATTTCAGTTATGCCCATCACCCCACTCACAAATTAGGGGTTTAGAATGGAAATTCTTACCAGCCTTTCATGCTGGTGGTGCTTGCAGGCACTGCCACAATAAATAATTTACTATTTAATGACTCCTGATGTAATCACAGCAGGAATCAGATTCACCAACATCCATCTCTCCAATGTTACCACTCTTCTCTAAGCCCATCTTTTTAGCTCCCAACTCAAAAAATGGGTGTTTAAATTGGTAAAGAGAGAGTTTACCACCACAATCCAACCTCTACATTTGTTTATGTTGGATGACATTTTTGTCCTGGCTTGCATTACTCAGATGGATAAAACTCAGAAGGGTTCTGCTTTACTGCCCTGTTTTCTCTTAGTGTTCCTGCATTTTTTAAATGCTACCAAATGGTTGCTTTTGGCTCTCAGCATTATCACATGTTGTCTGTAAGTATGGAAATAGTTATGGTAATATGGACGTAAATCATAACTGTAAATACCACATAAAAAAGGCTGCCATATAATTATAAAAATACCTAATAGATTTCTTTTTCAAAGACAACACAGCTGTCCTTTCTAACCTTTCATTTGCAGATTCTTTTCTCTCCTGTTTTTATTTATAGGTTGCCGTGCAGTTTGACACAGCACACCATGATTTTTGTTTCTAATTTTGAAAAGAAAAGGAAAAGAAAGAATACTCATTTCATCATAAAGAAGCATTAGTTTACAATTTTGAAAAGAAACTAATGCCAGCTCTAGAACATCATCTTGGAACCAATCTTCCTCTTAATATATTTCAAAAGGATCTGTCAATGGCTACATACCACAATATAAAATTAAACCCTGCCATGGAACTGAAGGAGGGGTCGGCCAAATGGCACACATCACGTGTTGGGAAGGAAGCTCCATTCTTTCTCCAAACATCTCAGTGGGTTTTTTTGTGAAAAGAACCACACTAGGTTATTACATTGGCCACAACAAAATGAGTATTTTACGCCCTACTCAAGGAAAAACAGGCTGAAAAATGTTCCAGGCAAACTCACATTATGCAATGTGCCATGTCAGTGGGAGGAGTGAAGCCTTGCACGGCGTTGATGTTGCCAAAAAGGGGTTTGGATTTTTTTGCCTGAGAGCTGCCACCAGGCATTTTACCTGTTTCTAGTCAGCTTTGTGATGCTTAAAGGCAAAAAGGAGTAGATTTTTTTTTTTCTGCTTTCTGCTGGAGTTGCATGGTGCTTCATCCTCCACAAACTGGTTCTTACCTCTTCCCTGTTACTTCAGACTTCCAGAAGGAGCCTGTTTGGTCACAAAAGAGAGGCTGCAGGCAGTGCTCTCATGCCACATGAATGGAAGGCTGTTATCTTTGCATCTTTGAAACATTTTCCCCTCAAAGCTTCTACCTATCACCAAGCAACCCCTTCAGAGACCTGTGCCTCTGCCTTTCTGTACTGCAAATGTCATGTTTTAACTGAAATAATAGCAAACCCCTCCAGGGAACGGAGTTCATCCTAATCATCAGAAACGTGTGCTTCTCTCTCCCTCACTCTGCAAAAAAGAGTAATTACGGCTTTATGCAGAACAACACACAGCTCTCAATGGGTTTGTTACACTCTGATTCCCTTCTGGAGAGACAGCTAAAACAGATGATCTGCAAAATGCTGGTGGGAGAAGTCAGTCTGGACCAGAGGTGTGCTCATTGCTTATTGATACAGCTCATTTAGGCAGATAAAATTCTCAAATCCACACTGCATTTTTATCAGTCTGCACCAACTGGCCTTTGTCCAAAAATGTGTCCTTTTATCAGATGTGCCACTCTTTTGGGAGGCTGCCATCACTAGACTGGGTGACTGAATGTTAAAATAATTTCTCCAGGGGGAAGAGGTTGATCCCAAAGGTTTTGTAGTTCCAAGGGGGAGATAATTTTTCACCACCAGCTGGAGCCTGGTGTCAGACATGCCCTTGCTTCATTTATTCTCCTTAGAGGGTGAAACTCAGCTTGTCCTTCCTGATTCCAATATTGTTTCACATTTGGGCACACAGCAGCTACTACACAGTGAACTGTTAGAGCAGGAGAGCCCATGAGACGTGGGAAAATAATTTAGGGGAAGCAGTTTGACAGCAGGATGCAGTAGTTTCTATTGTCCCATTAAAACTGAGATAGCTGGGAAGCTTAACTTTGTATTCATTATGTAAACATGCATTTTAGCCTGATGTGCCAAAAAGATGCAAATACAAAAAGAACCCCAAACAAACCAAAAACCTCAAGCTTATGTCACCAAAACCTCAAGCAAGCCAAGACAACAAATATTTGCCCTTTTTCTGCACCAGGTCTACTTTCTTAGCAGGGATATGAGACTGGGGCCTTGTATACCTAAAATTAATGATAATTTGCACTAAAAGATCAAATGCCCTGGGTTCCCTCTCAGTCTGGCATTTATTTTACATTTGCAGTTTGGTCAGAGAACAAAAAGGAAGCTGCAATGATTGATTCATCTTATGAAAGCATCTTGACACATTTTTACTCTTTTCTACATGTTTTCTCCACAACAGTAACTAGAGAGAGAGGGAAAATCACCAGTGCCCACGCAAAATTTAAAGTTTAATTCTTCAAACAAAAGAGCAGCTTGGTCTTGCCCACTAATGGCTTGAGCTTGCTCTGACTTTATTTAGCCTAAATTAAAGGCAGAACACAAGTAGGTATCTGCAACAGAGATCAGTCACTGCAGCATTTCCTGCATCTCCTGTAACATTCCACTTCTTATACCAAGATGCCTCTGCAGCACTCTAAGTCAGGCTTTGAAATAAAATTGATCAAATCCACAGCACATTGTGCTAAAGCTGGACCAAGGCCAGACACACTAAAAACTTTCTCACCTCTCTTCTTCATAAATATGGAGCAGTCAGGAGACCATGAACTGCTGCTCACAGAGGTATTTACAATACCAGCAGTATTTCTCACTCTAAGCACTCCAAATATTATCACAGATACTTTCATTGCTAAATTTTCAATCTGTATTGGGAGTTTCTCTTTATATGCACATTCAAGAAATCTGAATGAAGCTGTGGTATGAATTTGCTACAGAGGCCAGAGAGCAATTTATCTCTTTCAAAGTGAGTAAGGTAATCTGAATGAAAGCCATTTTCACTTTGAACAGCTGTGGCTGCACAAGGGACGAATCCACTTTAAAAATTAGCTCAGATAATGTCTTTATCTTTGAGATTGATTCTCTGACACTGTGCAAGAAAGCTAAAATTCAAAGAAAATCTGTCCTTTGACAGTGAAGTGTGACAATGTTGTCTTAGAAATGATCATTAAAAAATAGGCAAGACATTGTATTAGTTTAATTTCAATTTTGGCTTTTTGGCAAAGATGCCCAGTTCTTACGAATTATGAGAACTTTCCTTTCTCTTTCCTTCTTGCCTCACTTCCCCAGAAAAAAGTGAAAAGAGAATTTGCATGGCAAATTTGAGTGAGACAAGGATACAAACAGGCAGTGGATATGCCAAATTCAAACGGATTTTTGTCTCAGCAACATCACATTCCCCCCCGCCCCAGCAAAGCCACTGTGCTGCTCCTGCCCACTCAAAAGACCCTGCTGGAGGGACACCAACTTTTAGAGGCAGGTAAGAGAGCTGACTGAAACACTGTTAGAGAAATAGAGTCTGAGTTTTGAGCAAACCTGTATTTTTGTATTTTTGTTATCACTCGAATGGAAAAAGCTCTGGAGGATGTTTGGAAGAGGTCTAAGACAATAGAGCCTCACTGAACTTTGGCCTTTGGGCACACTGCTAAGTAACTCTAATTAATAACAAAGATGAACATATTCCTGGAGAGAAGATAGTGAGGGAGGGGCAGAAAATGTGCAAAGGTAACTGCACAGGGGGAAAAAGTGAAGTAAACATTCAAGAATCTCAGGATTTGTAAATGAGATGTCAACTGTTGCTATTCACAATGATTCCTGACACTAACATTTCTGTTTAATTCACCAATTCTTGTGTGACAAGCACTAGCCAGCTCACAGCACTTGTGTGCAAGGTGTGTGGTTTGACTTCAACAGGAAAGCAGCTCCTTTTACAATCAAGAACCAAGACTGCACAGCAGGTAAATGGTTAATGCTGAACAACATGCACATGATACTTCATCAACTCCCTCACAAAAATTAGGATATTATTCATTATTATAGAGCCCTGTAATTCTAAAGTAAATCATGCCAAGATACTATCTTGCAGGTCCCTAGATCAGATATCATTGCTCAGAAAAAAAAAAAAAAAGCAAGCTTTCATGCACTTACCTTATCCTCCAGCCGGATCAGTCTGGCTCCTATACTGTAGTATCCTTTGTCTACCCCTTTTTCTAAAGAAAGAAGAATAAAAATGGAACATTCATTAGGTGGAGAATAAATTCAAACTATGACTTCTATCTATGGTATTTAAAGTAAAAAAGAAAAAAAAAGCTGGTAATAGTGGGGTAGCATAAAATACATGAACATAACAAGAAAGAATGAAACAGAAGTGAAAGAGAGTAGCTGGAGAGAAGGGAATTAGTTTGTCAAACTGACAAGACTAAGTTAGGCTAAAGGGCATCTTGGGCCTTGGTAGACTGTGGACATGAAGGGCTATAGATGGAGTCTGGAGTAACATGGTTTTGTTGTTTAATTTCTCAGTGAACTGCACGTAGTTAGATGGAATGGGCAGGGTACCTGGGCACATCTCCAATCTTGAATATCACTGGCCTGAGCAAGGTAAACTTGCTTTACGTAAAGAAATCAGAATAGATTTCAATTGAGGTTGCAGGTCTAGGAGGCAGCACTATCCAGGGGCTCAAGGGCTGGAGTGGCAGAGATCCATCCATCCATCCATCCATCCATCCATCCATCCATCCATCCATCCATCCATCCATCCATCCATCCATCCATCCA
>VZUI01031278.1:0-11637 GCA_013401135.1 Cettia cetti | reverse complement strand
AGGAATGGAAACAAGATAAAGAATTCTGGAAACATTGCTTTGTTTGCATGGAAGTTCTGACTCCAAGAACTCGAAGGCTGGAAGGAAAGACAGCAATGGGGCAGAAAAGCTGCACCAATTCATGTCAGTGTGAACCCTGGCATTTTCCAGGAACAGAAATTCCCCTTGGAGTCAAGGAGATGCTTCCTGCCAGTGCAGCACTCACTGCACTGCAAACACAGCCCAGGGCAAACACTGCAGTAATTATCTTTATCTCTTCCATGGCTCCTATCTCCTCCTTGATGCAGCCCCTTTGGAAACTCCAGAAATATTTGGGTATTTCAGAGCAGCACCTCGTGTTTGGGGGAGATGCTGGAGCAGCTCCAAGGCAGCATCTCAAAGGGATTTTGCTAATTCTGCTACACTGAATATTCAGTTTACATTTGTGTGAGGATGGTGCAGGGCTCTGACTCCTCTTGCTTTTGTTTGTTTGTTTTTAATTAACTTCTTTGTTGTTTCCAGCACCCAGAGCAATCAAGCCGTGGCAGTTTGAGACCATTGGTGAGCAGATATTTTTTAAGATATAAAAAATGCTTTTTAAGAGCCCCACACAAACCAGAAACAAGGGAACCACGTCCATTCCTGGGGAAGGTCTCTAAACTCCCTGCCAAAGGTGAGAGCCCTACTTTGCATACAGGGTGGGATAAAAACCACCAAAAGGGAGAAATCACTGGGGAAAGGGTGGGAGAGTCCTTCAAGAAACAGCAATTTCTGCATTAATTAACTTGGTCAATATGATATGGAAGGAATACAGACGAGCTGCTCTCCGTGCCAAAAGAACTTTCCAAAAATTCATCATTAAAAAGTTTGGATTTAGATTTCGTTTATAAATGAGAGCTAAAGTGATACCTGAAGTTTGAGCTTTGGTGTATTCCAGGTTCTGTGGTGCCCAGGGTGCAGCTCTGAGCTCACAGGCAGGGTCACTCAGCTCTGCACACAGCAGGGACACAAAACAAATCCTTCTCCTGCTGCACACCAAGGACAACTTTCAGCCCCAAAGCACAACCAAGGGTGGCTGCAGGGAGGAACAAGAAGGGTGGGACCTGACAGCCTGGAGCTGGGACTGGACAATTCAACCCCAGTGTGCAAATAGACCAAAACTTAGAAATATGTGAGACCTCATAAACCAGGGATCCATTTTGTGTCCATTTTGTGTCATTTTGTGCCAATTTTGTGTCCATTTTGGGTCAATTTCGGATCCATTTTGTGCCCATTTTGTGACCTTTTTGGCTCCATTTTGTGCCCATTTTATGACATTTTTTGCCCATTTTCAGTCAATTTTGGGTCCATTTTGCGCCCATTTTGTGTCCACCTTGGGTGTAGCCCTGCCCAGGCTCTTGTCCTGCCCAAGGTTTACCCTAAAGGCCTCTCAATAAATCTCTGCTTTATTCTCCAGCCCATTCCAGTCTCTGTTCCAGCTCAGCCCTCCCATGGCATCAGGAGAATGAACACCAAGGGAAGGGGGCGCTGCGTTTGGTTCTTGGGACCGATGAAAGTTGGCACATGAAGATTTACTTTGGATTTTGGGGAGAAATTCTTCCCTGTGAGGGTGGGGAGGGGCTGGGCTGGAATTCCCAGAGGAGCTCTGGCTGCCCCTGGATCCCTGGAAATGTCTCAGGCCAGGATGGAGAAGGTTTGGAGCACCTGGGACAGTGGGAGGTGTCCCTGCCATGGCAGGGGTGGCCCTGGGTGGGATTTAGGTCCCTTCCCACCCAACCCATTCCAAGATTCTCTGAAATCTCCCCCAAAAAATCATCTGGTCCAGGACATTGGAGAGTTCAGCTCTGCCTGGCCCAGATTTGAGCTGGGGCTGGTGTGGAAACACTTCCCAGCAGTGTCCAGCCCCCCCATTTTCCAGGAATTCTAATGGAGAGCAGCTCTGGTGCTCCCTCCCCAACCTCTCGGAAGGGAATTTTGTCTGGGTACAATTCAGCTGAAAAGCAAATGCCGTGGAAAATTTACATTACACCCCAGAGTTTCATTGAACACAGAGCATTTTTCAATTCCAGAGTGAGCTGCAAAGCTTAAACCGGGCAAAGAATTCATTATTTTAATGATAATAATTTACACTTGCATGGGAGCTTTCATCCAAGAAAATATCACCTTAGAATTTTCCCTTCACAGCCTCTCCAAGATGGGATAATTTCACCTTGATAAGTGTGTGCATTATGTTTGCCTTTGCTGCTTCTGAAGGGAAAAAAGAAAAAAAAAAAGAAAAAAAAAAGATTATTATAGTTTGTACAGTTGAGTGTTTATTATAGAAATATTTTGCATTTATATTGTAGTTTTCTTAAAATCTGAATGTGGTTTTGAAACCCTGCTTTAAAGCTATCAATCCCCTCTTAGGGAAGATTATCCCAGTGCTGTGTCCTTGGAGAAACTGAGGGAAAAACCTCCTGGGGCTGCTCTGGGTCTTTTTATTTTTTTGTTTCCTTTTTGAAGGAAAATTTGCATCTCTGGGAATGGGGGCCCATTACTGACATCAAATCTGCTGGTCCTGCTCAGCTGGGACCTTAAAAATCAAATATTTCCTCTTAAAAGGGATTTCTCCATCTGCAAGCCTCGGAGTAGGGATGTTTCCCATGGTTTCAGTCCAGATTTTAATATCTTTGTCCATGGAAAACACAGCAGATCTCCCTTTTCTTTCTAAAATGGCAAATTGAGCCAGTTTGGCCTCTTTTGATGAGTAATAAATTCCCCAGACCAAAGCTGTTTTCTTTCTGCCTTTTCTTTTTTGGAGGCTCTGCAGAAATATACTAATCTTTACTTCTATTTCTTTTTCCTTCTGCAATTCTCTTGGCACAATTTTACTCATTTTTTTAGAAATTAAAATTACAAATTTTTTTTGTTGCAATTTTCTTCCCCCAAAAACTGTTGGGAACTTTTAATTTAAAGACGTGGGAGCAGCAGAAGGCAGCCCAAAATCATGGAGGCAAAACCATTTCATGGCAAGGGGTTTCTAAATCCTAAATGAGCCAAACTGACCTTAAAAAGCATTTTCCAGAGGAAATATTCCAATTTCAGGACAGATTGCAGGATCTATCCCCTTGGTGATGGATTCATGCAGTGCTGGAGCGCTGCTGAATTTATAAATAAGTTGAGATTTGATTGTGTCAGAAAGATTTCATGGATTATTTGGGGATTTTCTTCTTTCTTAACTGGTGGGAGTGAAAAAACTTGATCAGTCTTGAACTTTAATATGATAATGATATAACATAGTATTTAAATGAGTAATAAAATAGTAATTAAAATAAAATAATACTATATTAGTAATAGCAATAATAATAGTAGTATAAGAGTATAATAATGTGTGATAGTATAATATATAAATTATAATAATTATTATTATTAATAATAAACCTGTTGTAATTTAATTAATGGACAAATACCACCTTATTCTCCTTTTTTTCCATCACTGTCACAGCTGTTCCATTGCTTTAAAAAAACCCCAACACTTTGGCTTAAAACTTAGCAAAGCCTCAGATAAACTTTGAAAACCCTTTAATGGCAGCACCGAGGACAAAACCATCAGGACAATTAATTATTCCAGGCACATTCTACATGGCTAAGAAGGAATGAATATGTTTTCATTCTTTTTTTCCATGGGTAAATTTAAAAAATAAAGGCAATTTTGTGCCACCCACAGAAAATCCTGCAGGATTTCATGGCCTGGATCCACGGGTTTGGTGTTGTTCCAACTGGAAAAGCAGCGAATGTTTTTTTATTTATTTTCCTCAAAGCATCTGAGGCACAGGAACAATTAAAGGCGGTGATCATTAATTAAACGAGGTGGTTCCATCCAGCAGGATGCAGCCACCAATGCAGGGAATTCTCCAGAAAAAAAAATAAACCTTTGGATTTCCCAAGCAGCCCAGGGACACTGCAGTAACTAAAGCTCTTCGTTCCTTGCCAGGAAAGTTTATGTCTCCCCTTCCCCACCTCTTCCCTGACTTTTTTTTTTTTTTTTTTTTTTTCCTCACCTTATTAATGAACTGTGAAAGCTGACATTTCCAACAAGGAACAATTAAATCTGGGGCTAAATGAAATGAAGTCATTCATTTACAAAATAATAGCTAACAAGCACGAGGAGGGGAGGAAATGATTGCAAGTCAGGGGGGGAAAAAAGAGGAAAAAGAGTAAATTAAGTCTGACTCCATTAATGTTCTTTAAATACTTCTGCTGCTCTGAAGATTAAATGGGAAGGATCTTATTAACTCCGAGGGGGAAATTCAGCATGACAAGTGTTAAAGGCAGAAATCCTTCCGAGGGGTTGTGTAGGGAAGGGATTTAAATCCTTAATTTTCACCCTTCCTTTCTTGCAGAGGTGCTGGAGCAAAGATTTGTGGAATTGTGGAATGGTTTGGGTTGGAAGGGACCCAGCAGATGGGCAGAGATGCTTTCCACTATCCCAGGCTGCTCCAAGCTGGCCTTGGACACTTCCAGGGTTGGGGAATTTCCAGGTTTGCCTCGCCACTTCAATGGACCTTGATTTAAAATCTCTGCAGGCTCAAGTTAATATTTTGCAATCAATTATTCTTTGGGGGATTTGTAGAATTCGTCATTCTTCCCGGATAATTTGAGTTCTGCTTGAATTAATCTAAAAATCCCTGTTCTTTTCTCAAACATTCCCCACAACCCTGTGTGTTTTCTTCCCCTCAGACTGAGGAGTATCTGAAAAGGAGAATTAAAAAGAGATTCAGATCCAGGTTGAAAAAAAAAAATCCAAAACATTGATTTCCTCAGTTATACTTAAGGCCCTTTCCTTTTGTAAAATAAATAACCTGAATAAACACGTCAGGGAAGATTAAAACCTCATTAAAAAGTGTAAACAGAGTACAAAGAAGATAAAAAAAAAAGAAGCTTGGCTGAATTGAATAATGGCAATAATAAAATCACTACCCAATATTGCCAGTTACAAGTCCTGCTAAAGGGGAAGCAGAGCTGCTGTTATCTCACACTCAGGATGGAGATTTCTTCTCAATAATTAGATAACATTTTAATGAATAAATTAATTCCATTATCCAGGAAATGGGGAATCATTGATAGAGCCGATTCCAAGGCAGTTCCCAAATCTAATCAGGGACATTTTCTGCTCGGGGTGCTCAGGGAGGATGGGTGGCACCTGCAATGTTTCTCCCTGCCCACCTAAAGGAGGCACAAATGCCGAGGCCACCACTCCATCCCTGCCTGCACAAGAGCTGTAAAATCAGAATATTAATGCAAATTATGGCTTTCGGGCTGGCAATTATGCATTTTTATTTCACTGAGGTGAGCAGGATTGTTGCATATATCAAATGCTAAAGAAAACAACTTTATCTTCTTTTTAGGTGATGTCCTTTTAAAGACAAATTCACAGAAAAGGTGAAATATTGCCTGGTGCAGAGAAGAACTTGAGCAGCCTTTGAGAGCAGGATGAAGTCATGTTCAGGGTGTGCCAGTGCTCAAAATTTTTAATTTAAAGGGTAAGGAAAGGGAAAAGAAGTAGAGGCAAGAATTTAGTGAAGGAAAGGGCAAAAAATGAGTGCACAGAAGGAATCCTTCCATAGGAAATGACAGGACAAAGAGAAGAAATTGGTTTTTTTGAGCAGAAGGTTAAAATGTGTGATGGGCACCAGCCCTGGGTGCCATTTGACAATAAATATCAGCATTTCCACACCCCTGGCATAGTAATTAAATGAGTAATAAAATAGTAATTAAAATAAAATAGTAATATATTAGTAATAACAATAATAATAGTAGTATATGAGTATAATAATGCACGATAGTATAATATATAAATTATTATAATAATTATTATTATTAATAATAAACCTGTCATAATTTAATTAATGGACAGATAACACCTTATTCTGCCTTTTTTCCACCACTGTCTCAGCTGTTCCACTGCTTTAAAAAACCCCAACACTTTGGCTTAAAACTTAGCAAAGCCTCAGATAAACTTAGAAAACCCTTTAATGGCAGCACTGAAGACAAAACCATCAGGACAATTAATTATTTCAGGCACATTCTACATGGCTGAGAAAGAACGAATATGTTTTCATTCTTTATTTTCACGAGTAAATGTAAAAAAAAAAAAAAAAAAAGTAATTTTGGGCCACTCTCAGGATTTAACGGCCTGGATCCAGGGGTTTGGTGCTGTTCTGCCTTTTTTCCATCACTGTCACAGCTGTTCCACTGCTTTAAAACCTCTCCATGTCCTTTTTGGACCCCCTGGTCCTCTCCAGAGCGCTGCCCTGAGCGCCGCTGGCCCTCCAGAGCCACCCTGCGCTGTGCCCTGGGGTTTCCCTGCACCAATTCCCGATAAAACCCCACAAAGCAACCCCAGGGATGGCATTGGAATAATGAACCGGCTGTAGCTGAGCCTGAGCGCAGCTCTTCCCCTGATGGGTGCTCTGCTCACCCTCAGAGCCTTTCCTCAGGGGATCCCCTCAATCCCTGCATTCCCAGAGCCATCCCGAGGCTGTAATGCTGGGCACAGCACCTCGCTGCAGCCAGTTTCACGTTTATTTCACATTTCTGGGTGGTTTTCACTGGTTTTCAGTCCTTGAGGAAGCACTGGAGCCTGGCTGTGTAAAACACAGAGGTGGGAGCTGCGTTTCACCCAGGCCCAGGGAAATTTCCTGCCCGAGACCAAGGAGAGAAAATGCCTGAGGAGAAATCCAACCCCTGCTCCATCATCTTCCCCAAACCTTTTACACTCAGTGCCCACCCCCAAGTGCAATTATTGCCCCTGACGTGATGCAGAGCCCTTCAGGTGCAGAATTTTATTCTCATTCCAGAACTCTCGCTTTGTTTTGTGCTCCTTCAGATGTGTTTGGGGTGCGAGAACATCGGAGCCCTCCTTCCCTGGCTGGGAGAGGCACAGGCGCTCCCTGCCCTGGGGGAAATGTTCCCTGGAGAGATAAACACCATTTAACCCTTTCCCTGCACAAATAAACCAAATTTATTTCTTTTTCTGCCCTGAGAGGAGGTTCCCTGCACAAACAAACCCCATTTATTCCTTTTCCTGCCCTAATAAACCCCATTTATTCCTTTCCCTGTCCTGGGAAAAGGTTCCCTACACAAAAACCCCACATTTATTCCTTTTGCTGCTCTGGGGGAAAGTTCCCTACACAAATAAACCCCATTTATTCCTTCCCTTCTCTGGGAGAAGGTTCCCTGCCCTAATAAACCCCATTTGTTCCTTTCCCTGCTCTGAGGGAAGGTTCCCTGCACAAATAAACCCCATTTATTCCTTTTCCTGCCCTAATAAACCCCATTTATTCCTTCCCCTGCTCTGGGAGAAGGTTCCCTGCCCTAATATACCCCATTTTTTCCTTCCCTGCTCTGAGGGAAGGTTCCCTGCACAAATAAACCCCATTTATTCCTTTTCCTGTCCTAATAAACCCCATTTACTCCTTTTCCTGCTCTGAGGGAAGGTTCCCTGCACAAATAAACACCATTTATTCCTTTTCCGGCCCTAATAAACCCCATTTATTCCTTTTCCTGCTCTAATAAACCCCATTTGTTCCTTTTCCTGCTCTGGGGGAAGGTTCCCTGCACAAATAAACCCCATTTACTCCTTTTCCTGCCCCTTTCAGGTGGAAATGTTGTTGTTACACAGTGCCCTGCAGCCATGAGTAGCTCTCCAGGGAGGGCCAGGGAGAGAAAAGCACCTGTAATGATTTGTTTTTCATAATGACAGCAATAACTTCACCTTCATCTGCTTAAGAGCATTCATTTCCTGCCAGGAAATCACTGTATTTAAGTTTATTCCAGGAGCTTATGGAGATTGTAGTGACTCAAATGTGATTAGGGAGATGTGTCACATGTGATCCTGGATGGATCAGTTTGAATCGGAATGGTTTGTGATCCTGGATGGATCAGTTTGGATTGGAATGGTTTGTGATCCTGGATGGATCAGTTTGAATCGGAATGGTTTGTGATCCTGGATGGATCCGTTTGGATTGGAATGGTTTGTGATTCTGGATGGATCAGTCTGGATTGGAATGGTTTGTGATCCTGGGGATGGGTCAGCCTATGCTGGAATGGTTTGTGGTCCTGGATGGATCAGTTTGGATTGGAATGGTTTGTGATTCTGGATGGATCAGTCTGGATTGGAATGGTTTGTGATCCTGGATGGATCAGTCTGGATTGGAATGGTTTGTGATCCTGGATGGATCAGTTTGGATTGGAATGGTTTGTGATCCTGGATGGATCAGTTTGGATTGGAATGGTTTGTGATCCTGGATGGATCAGTCTGGATTAGAATGGTTTGTGATCCTGGATGGATCCCCACAGAATGGGGAGCCTGGAGTTAATTTTTGCCTCTTTCTGGTCTTTAGGAGTGGAGAAATCATGGTCAGGATTAGTTATAAATTCAATTTGGGGACAGATTTTAACGAGCAGCCTCTCCTCAGAGTAGGGACATGTCTGTACCCCGGCTGACACAGGAGTGTCGTTACCCAGGTTTTGGGTTTGGTGCTGCTGGTGTTAATTTTGTCAGATGTAGAGGACAAACCCTTTCCTGAGGCGCCTCTCTGAAAGCTGGAAAGCTCAGGTTTGATGTTTGTATTAATTTCTTATATTAACATCAGACTCTGGCAAGCACAAATATTTCTTCCATAAAAAATTCAGCATTCCCTGTTAAATATTTCACAGCAACCCTAAACTTTTATCAGTCACTTTAATTGACAGGCTCCTTTAGGTCTGTTTTGTTCTGAATAATTAAATCTTTCTGTCTTCATCAAAAACCCCCAAACCTGTGAATATTCTGTGTCTGTCCCTTGGCAGCTGCGTGTTCTGAGTTTCTTTTTTGTCTCGGGCCTCAAGAAAAAAAAGTCACTGAGCACTTTCCTGAAGTTTTCAGGGCTGGCAAGGGCTGGGATCCCGCTGTGGTGCTGTTCCTGCAGGTATTTCCCACTCCAAACGAGGGACTCAGGAATGCTCCTGCTGCAGTTTCAGTGGAGTTCCCCTGGTCCAAGAAAGGAAAATCAGTTTTAGGTTAAAATCAGGAAAATCCAAATTAGGTTTTAGTGCTGATTTTCCAATCCATGCTTGGTTTGGAATAATGATAATATTATAATTCTATTAATAAGAATAATATTGGGAATAATATTGGGGATAATATTGGAAAAGGCTTTTGCTGCTGTAATAAAAAGAGTAACCTTGGCTTTGGATAAATGGAAAGCAGCAGCACAGACAGACACTGTGTAATGACAGATTTCCGGGGCAACAATAATTAAATTACTTTGGTTATTCTTGTTTCACTACACAGACAATATTACCCAGCTTATTTTTAGTTCAATTTGTTAGTTCAGGCCCTCTCAGTGTACAGTTGCTTCCTGTAGAGTCAGATTCACTTGAGCAATATTTCTGTAAAGCTTGGATTTCCTTCTCCCCTTCCTTCTTTCCTTTCCTTCCTGCTGCAGCTCTTGTGTGGATCCTGCTCCTGGGAGTGGAGCTGGGAGCAAAAACCTCGATTTGAGGAGAGTTTTGTCATTGAGTGAAGGGAAAAAAGAAAAATACAGAATTTAACACACAACAATCATCACAGCACCAGACTGCATTCCTGGGGAGAAGGAGCTCCTTCTCTGTCGGGATATTGAGAGAGATGGGAGACATCTTAAAACATGATTTATTATTATTTATTATTATTTATTAATATTATCTTCTACATTTTCATGAAGGGTGAGAACATCTTCACCACAAACACCAAAACTTCGTGGTCAGTGCTCACAAGACAAGAAGTTACAAAGTCTTTTAAAGGTTTATTAGCCAATAAACTCCTGCTACAAAGAATGTTTCTACTTTCACACCAATCCCTAATTAATTTATATTATATATCTTTGCAGCAATGAGGCCTTTTTATCCAATCATATAATGACCACAAACGTACTTGCTACACCTTAAAACTTTTTATCTATTTTTGTAACTATTTCTACATCCACATTTTAAACCTTAAAACTTTGCATTGCCTGGCTTAAAATGTTTCCATCTAACTGCAAACGCACATTTCTGTTCATGGTCTCCAAATCTGGAAGGCTTTTCCAAGGTCTCAGGTGGAACCCTGCATTCATTTCTGTGTTTGGGCCTGAGTGCACAAGGTTTAGAGGATTTTCTGTGCCTGGAATTCTCCACACTTTTCCCTTTTGACACAGAGCTGTCACGAGGGAGACGCAGGGATCACCACAGAGTCAAAGTGAGAAAAGAGGAAGTTTAATTTTTCTTACAGCTTATATGGATTTCTAGAGAAGAGACCACATTGGAAGACTGAGGTTCAACCTCTTCAATCCCACTGGTCTGAGAAAGTGCCCATCAATTGTCCTTTCACAGAAAGGAATGGAAACAAGATAAAGAATTCTGGAAACATTGCTTTGTTTATATGAAATTTCTGACTCCAAGAACTGGAAGGCTGGAAGGTGAGACAACACTCCCTGCTGGTTCTGATGGCAGCAACCCTCCTTCCCCTGCTCAAAACCCCTCAAAACCAAGGACAGGTGTGGGGCTGATGTTTCTGAGTCTGTGAGGTTTTCAGCCTGCCAGTGGCTGATTTTCTGCTCTTGGGAAAATTTCTTTCAAGGACAAGTTCCTGTAAATAACCATTACATTTCTAAGCAAATATTTTCTTCTCATCACATTTCTAAGTTTCTCACAACAGCCCAGTCCCAGGTGTTGTTTCTGTTATTTCACCAATGGAGAGAGGTGTCCGTTCTGTGGGCCAATAATCTGCCTTTTTAGCACAGCATGTTATAAAGAGGCTGGATGAATTGTAAATAAAACCTTCTGATCTTTCTTCTACCTGGAACTGGAGCCAAGCTCTTTATTTTGTGTCCAACAGCGACAGACACGAACACCTGGGGGAAGCTCCACATCCTGCAGTGAATCTCCCTTATCTTGTCCTCCCTTATCAGCCCCAGAGATGGCAGATAACGACAGCAGCCCCAATGACACTGCTCTGCCAAAGAGGAGAAGATTGCACATTTTATTTTGGAAAATAATTATGCAGCTAATTACAGCTCTTGACTCCCGTCCTTGCCCTGCCTGTGTTCTTGGGGAGGCTGCTCTGCTCAGCTTGCACAAGACTCTGTCAGTTCTTCCAAAGGTCAAAAGGCTCTCGTTATGATTTGTAATTGCTGATGATGGGGAATAAAATAAATACAGCATCGTTTGGGGTCATTTAACTCATTGTTAACTTCTGTCACTGACTCTGCTCTGTTACCCCCATTACACGCTGAGCCCACAGTTAGGATGAGCTTGTCTGGCAATTAGGATGTGCTTTACGTGGGTGGAAGAGGAGAAACAAGCCATCCCATCCCACCCCATCCTATGGATCCCATCCCATGGATCCCATCCCACCCCATCCCATCCCATGGATCCGATCCCACCCCACCCCATCCCATCCCATGGATCCCATCCCATCCCATGGATCCCATCCCATCCCATGGATCCCATCCCATCCCATCCCATGGATCCCATCCCATCCAATGGATCCCATCCCATCCCATCTTATGGATCCCGTCCCATGGATCCCATCCCACCCCATCCCATCCCACCCCATCCCATCCCATGGATCCCGTCTCACCTCAACCCATCCCATAGATCCCATCCCACCCTATC
>VZUI01031277.1:0-10330 GCA_013401135.1 Cettia cetti | reverse complement strand
AGACTGAAGGCAAACTCATCACTGTTACAGCTTCCTCAGGAGAGGAAGAGGAGGAGCAGCTCAGAGATCTGCTCCCTATGACAGGGGCAGGACCAGAGGGAAGGGCTGGGCCAGAGGGTTGGGATGGAGATCAGGGAAAGGATCTTCCCCCAGAGGGTGCTGGGCACTGCCCAGGCTCCCCAGGGAATGGGCACGGTCCTGAGGCTGCCAGAGCTCCAGGAGCATTTGGACTCTGCTCCCAGGATGCAGAAGGGAATTTAGGGTGTCTGTGCAGGGACAGGAGCTGGACTAGATGGATCCTGTGGGTGCCTTCCAAGTCAGCATATTCTGTGGTTCTGTCATTATTTAGTTGTCAATTTTCAAACAACTTCACAAAAGATAGATAGATAGATAGATAGATATGTTAAAAATATAATATAAATTATATACATTATATATTATTTATTATATATTACATATGTATACATATATATAATATATAAATAAATCATAATATGTAAGTCTTATGGACATAAGCCTTTTATATACAAATAATAAAATCCCCTTTTTCCCACAAATGACCCCTTATTAAAAAGTTTTAGGTGCGTAGGGTGAGGAATACTATCAAAATACCTCAAAAAACCCACATCCTAGGCAGTGCTTTTGTTGCATATAACGAATTCTTACTTCAAATACAGAGCTGTGCATCAAGAATTCATAGGATGATGAGGTCTTCTCTAACATTTCCTAAACGTCTAAGTATCAGACCAGATATGAGGCACTTAAGTGGCTGCAATTCCTCCATACGGTCTCTGGAGTGTATATATACCCAAAGTACAGTATGTTTGCATATAGCTGCTACACATTACGTAAAATTAAGATGGTTTTATGTGTCTTTCATATGATAACACATTCAAACAGACACACACACCCCACATATAGTTATTAGCTGGTTTAGCTAGAGACTTTATGTAGATAGTCACGGTCTACTTAATTTCTCAGCTTTCGGAACTTAAAATAGAAGAACACCCCTGCAGTGATGAAAGGTAACACACCTTGCTGATTAGAGGGAAGAAAAACCCACACAAACAAATTAATAAAAAACCCCACAAGTATGTTAAGTATGTTCCCTCACCAGCTAGCCTGATATTTGATAAAACCTCAAAGCATGAAGGTGTGGTGCAGGTTCTGTGCCTTCAGATTCCTGGGACACAGCTGCTCATTCAATCCCTGCCTTCACAGCACACAGATCCACAGCTGCAGGTACTAGGTTTGGACAGAGCCTTGCTCTGTTCCCACAATACGAATGGCAAAAAAACTGTTCTACCCTCTACATAGATCGTTAGGAAATCAGCCATACCCTGCTGTCACTACACATGGTGAGTTGTTCTCCCTCAAATGGAAGATCCAAGTTTACTATAAAACAGGAAACTTAGACCCATTATTCCTCAGACTGACATAACACACTGAATTTAGGCTGAATTTGTTTTTCCCCTAGGTTGTTTCCTGAGCTATAAATGCAAAATGTGTTTTGGTCCTCCAACATAAACAGCATTTTCCAAAGGTTTTTCAGACGCTAATGCTCTTACAACCTTCTTTGGACTTGAATCTTTTGACTGATCGTTTATTTCCTAACTCATAATCTGACTATATTTTGACTATGAACCTGTTCTGAAACTTAAATTAATACCTGTTTGTTGTTCAACTCATATTTATTCAAACTCAAGCTGAGCTTCAGGTATGCTACAACAATGCCCAATATCACAGAATTACATAAATTGCCTGGGTTGGGAGGGACCTTAAAGGTCACACAGTGACACCCCCTGCCATGGGCAGGGACTACTGCCACTATCCCAGGCTGCTCCAAGCCCTGTCTAGACTGGCCTTTGGCACTCACAGGGGTCCAGGGGTAGCCACAGCTTCTCTGGGCACCCTGTGCCAGGGCCTCCCTACACTCACAGGGAAGAATTTTTTCATCACATCTAATCTCATATGTAATACAGCACCGACGATCCTTCAGTATTTCAGAAATCCCGGCTGTGTGGCTTACCTAAGTTTAAGATGTTAAGAGATTAAGATGAAAACAGTAACATGCCAACTCCTATGTGAAACACAATAAATTTGAGAATAACTGAGATTTATCTCTGATTCTTGCAGTTTCTTAAACACAGCTTCCTCAGATATCTTCAGTTAGGCTGAAGGGGTATCAGGCTGCGAATTTGTTACTGCTGTTGTAGGGACATGTGCTACATAAACAGCTAATTTAAGGTATAAAAGTCTTAATTAAAAGTTACTGTCTTTTGAAATAACTTCCAGAATGGATAATTTCCTTGATTTTCAGTTGGATGGTAATTGAAAAAATGGGGAGGAGAGAAGATAAGACAGTGACCCTTTCCCCTATGATGTCACTGATACATGACCTTGCATGAAGTATATCCTTTGAAAAGAGATATAAAGGATAAAAAAGGCAGTGAAATAGGAGGCTGGGCACATGAAAGAAAAAACAACTAATACTACCAGAACTATTAATTCCAGTTGTAATAATGCATGGCTTGACATCAAATTTTGTCCTAGGCTGACCAGACACGTACAGAATACAACAGTATATCCACTATATGCTTTCTGGAGGCTATACGAGCAGTCATGGAAAATCAATTTGAATACAAATGTAATTTGTTAAAAGAATAGTGAAAATCATTATGCAGGGTCACACTGTCAGCACTTTGTACAGAAGCAGATGCTGTCCAAAGATGCAAAGGCATTCAGTAAAACAGAAGAGTCTTGGTCTTTAAAAGCCTCTGTGATCTTTTCAGCCTTTCAGTATAGATACATGAGAACAAAGCTACAGTTTACCTCTTGTGTTTTTCAGCACTTTTGCTTCTTGCAGCTGATTCCAGCTGCAGAAAAGGGCTTTATAGAAACTTCTAAGCCACAGAGAGAGTGAAGGTTCCCACTGTAATGGAGAAAAAGCAACATCTTTGAAACACTTCCTTCAAAGTTTCAGAGTATTTCCTCTCCGGCTGATAGGACACAGTCATAAAATAATTAGATTTGCCTGTTTTCAGCAAAGTCTGTGTAATTTTTAGGCAAACATACAAAAAAACTCAGCAGACAGCTGAAGAAGTGGAGAAGCACAATATAACCCAGGGAGTAGATTCACTATATAAAGAGAACTCAAATGGTAATTTTTCAGTAGGTCCTGTTGCAAAAATGTTTATCATGAAGATGTGAGATGCACTGATCGGCGGTGCACCTACAGTCCTATTACTTTTGTTCATCAGCTTACACCATGGCCAGAGGTGTATCTCAGAAGCAAAACAGCTACTACCTTTAAATCATGCTTTCCTTTAATTTGATTCCAATCTTTACTGACTGTTCTTAATGCTGTTGGCTTATTTACCCCTAAAAAAATACACAGTGATACTCATGCGCCTGTATTTCTGGAAGGGGGATGCACTGTGTTTCTTCCTCCTGAAATAACCTCTTGTAGTCTCTGTAGTCAGTCTGATAGTTACTGTCTGTCCACACACAGTAAGGCACCAGAGTGCCTGGCATTCAAATTCAACCAAGGAACAGCAACAGCAGCAAACGTAAAAGCTCACAGATGTTTTTAAATATGTATAAAAGGACATTGCTTATTAACAATGCACCTGCATCTTTCTTGCAAACTAAGGGCTGGAAGTCACTGCACCCTTGAAGGCTGGTTTCATCATGTACTTGCATATAAACACATCTCTGAAGATCAGGCTCCTGTTACAGTGCATGAGATTGCAAATTTATCAGACTGGTCAGGAAGAAGAAAATGACAGTCTCCCATTGAGACAACTTTTTCATCCATTATCATCTTTCAATATTTTTCACCCTTCTCTCTCCCTTAAAATCAACAACAGCAAAAAGACAAAAAGAACCCCACCCCAAACTTGCTGGCATACCATGCATTTGTTCCAAACACAAAAAGCAAATGGTGTTTTTAAGACATCAAGGATAAACAGGAGTTCAATCTCCACCATTACTTTGCAGATCTCCCACAAAAAAAAAAAGGAGTTGGTCTTTTTCTTTAGCAGTAGGCTTGAAATGCAGGTCAGTAATGAAGAATATGACAGCACTTAGAATTCACCCCAAGAGGCATGTGGAAACCAGCCACTGCACAGATGATACTTCCACTGGTTTTCCTTCTACGCCATTATGGGAATGGACTCATAGTGAGAAGTGTTGAGACAAGTTCTGCACTGTTCAAAACCTGCTTTTGAAAGAGTTTTGGTTACTTACAGTGCTTAGAATCATTGCAACTTTGAGAGGATCTATTAAAAGTAAATGTTATGACAGCCACCAAAATTAACCCACTAGATCAAACTTGTCAAGGAGCATTTTGCTCCATTTCAGCACAAAAAAAAGACCTCACTAAAATTTTCTTCTGTTTCTTTTCGAGAGCCAAGGACAAACCTTTAACTGAACAATCACAGCTTAAGCAACCACAGAGCAAATGGATTTTTTCTTTCCTATTTCACTTCTGCTAGAGAACCTATTAAGTTCTCTTTGTTCTGAAGTTACCCGAAAACATGGCAGAACTGTCAGCTTTAATGAGAAAACACCACAGATGTGAGCTATCAGAAGTTCCAAAGAAGCCCAGTGCAAAGCACTTATGACAAGTCCAGATTTAGAGGCAGATGCAGTTATCTTCTGCTTAAAACAGACTTTAGGGAATAAGCTGCAGGTACAAGGACATATTGCATAAGCCATCACATGCTCACTGCAACTGTGTGAATGCTACCGGATTTTGAGAAGCCACTGTGCTGAATAATTCAAGGTCTAATAAAATATTCAGTTTTTAGTGATACGCTGGTTTCATTTTGAAACCTCAAAAAAACAAAAAAAGTTACAGGGCTAAAAGAGAGTGGGAATATTCTGGTACTTATTAGGACAACAGTTGTTCTACACAACAGGAGGACAGAGGGGTCTCCACGCCGGGTGGTCTCACACAGAGACACAGAACACCCGCGGCATAGGAGGATGCTCGGAGCTCGGAGAGGACGAGGAGAGTCCTCGGAGGCTGCGGGCAAAGTCCACGGGGATCCTCCGGACCCCAGCCCAGAGGCTTCCCCGGGGGCGCGGAGGGTGCCCCGGCGGGACAGCCGGAATGGGCAGGACGCGACGGGAGTGATCGCCCACC
Source organism: Cettia cetti (assembly GCA_013401135.1). Taxonomy (NCBI): domain Eukaryota; kingdom Metazoa; phylum Chordata; class Aves; order Passeriformes; family Sylviidae; genus Cettia; species Cettia cetti. Next base: position 5,181 of record VZUI01031277.1, on the reverse strand, counting down.
GCCCCAGGCAGCCCCCCGAGCCTTCTGCGGAGGGGGGACGGTGCCCACACCCCCACCATCAGCTCCTCGCACGACGAGCTCGTACAACTTTTCAATGGCAGAAGAGTGAAGCCCCGTAGTCTGAAATAACTGATTAAAATAAATAATAAAGAGAACTCCCAAGAGATCTAAAGTTGTCTCTCTGGGGAAGGGTATGCGTTTTCTTTCTCTGGAGGGTTTTTGGGTTTTGATTGGGTTGTTTTTTGTTTTGTTTTGTTTTGAAAGGGGGTGAGAGACCGAGAAGGCGCCGCGGATGTTTTAGGACGTAAAAGACCTAATTAGAGGGAGGCAGCGAAAGGGTCTCCTGGTAAGAACTGCTCGCTGCTGTCGAGATGCTCAAGCTCCCGAACGTGTTTGCAAACTGTTCCGCGGTTTGTTGGGTCTCCGGCTCGGAGCTACCAGCCTCCAAATTACAATGAAGACCGGCGGCTGGGGAGGGTTAGGGGGAGGAAGGGAAAAGCGGTGGGCACAGCTTTGCAGACGTTAGATTCCTCAGCCGCTCATCTGGATTACATTTAAGCTCTCACGGCATTTCTTTCCCCTCTAATTAGACATAGTTTCAAAACAGGATGTGTCTGAGGATGGATAGTCCGCCGGCTTCTATTTCAAATGCAGAGATAAGTATCATTTTCTCTTTTTTTCTCATACATAAAGAGAAAAGGAGAGCCCAGACAACGGCACCCTGCTGAGAGCCACCTCCCCGGTCCCCGCGCACTTGGACTCCGACTTTGCCGGAGCTCCGGCGCGACCCCGACCCCAACTCCCCCGTCTGTCCCCGCCGTCCTCCGTCCCCTCACCTCGGGCGGGGAGCGGCGCCGCCAGGCTCCCGCAGAGCGCCAGCCAGGCCAGCAATGCGCGACTCATCCTCCTCGTCCTCCTGCTCTCCTCCGCCTCAGCCGAGGGATTCGAGCGGCGGGCGCTGGCGGTGCCTCCGCCCGGTGAGGTGATGCGAGGCGCGGCGAGGATGCGCAGGTCCCTCCCGGCGCTGCGCGGCGTGGAGCGTCCCCCGGCCGAGCGCAGCCCCCGCCGCTCCGCTGCCACCGCCCTACGCGCGGCGCGGAGCCCGTCCCGCCGCCCGCCCGCTCTGCGCGCCCGCCAGGTGCCGCCGCGCCTCCAGCATGGCCCGGCCGCCGCCTCCCAGCCGTGTCCCGCCGCCTCCTCTCCTCCCCCTCTTTCTCTTCTGCTTCCTACTCCTCCTCCTCCTCCTCCTGCCGTCGCTGCCCTGCCCGCCCCACGCGGATCCCAGGGGCGGTGACGCTGGACACACCCCTGCCTCGCCCCGCCCGCGGCCGCGCCCCCGCGATGCGGAGGGTGCGGGATGGAGCTCCTGCACGCAGCCGGTACCCCGCGATGCGGAGGGTGCGGGATGGAGCTACCGCAAGGGCTGGGACCCAGCGGCCCGCGACTGATCCCTGCGATGCTCCCGCAGCGATCCGGTGTGCGTGGGCGGCGGGCGCTGGTCTACGTAGCCGGGGTTCCTCTCGCGCGGTAAATCGCGTGTCCTGGGCTAGTTTGGTTTTGAGTGGGTGCCTGCCCTCATCTATCAGGGAGCAGACGCTGTTCACGAAAGTATTTTACCCTCCGCGGAGTAATTTTGCCCTTCGCAAACTTCTGTTTTGTAGGTGCTGTCCAAACCCTGCGCTCTGCCTAGTGCTGCCTCGGCTTAAAATCTCTCCTGAACATTCACACAGGGAACTCGCACGGAATCACCCGATTATGGCATGGCTTGTGTTGGAAAGGACCCCAGAGCTCACCATATCTCAACCCCCACGCCATGGACAGGGACACTTTCCACCAGACCAGGAGGCCCGTTCTTCCAATTCCCTTCATCCCCACGTAGGATGTCATCCTGCCTGAAAGTGGAAGGCAGTCAAAGCAAGACTGGAAGATGCGGCGATATTTCAGAAGCAGCCCAAGGTAGAGGGTAGGAAGATCTCACGTCAGACCACCAGACACTGTTTTGGTTTTTTTTTGTTTTGTTTTTTTTTTGGTTTTTTTTTTTTTTTTTTAATTTTCATCTCTTTTCCCTACCTGGGTATATACAGCCACGAGAGTGAAAAATATTAATTGCCTAGTGAGTGTCAAAGGCTCTCCAGATGTTTTATATCTGTAATTTGCATCCCGTCTACATGCCTGCATGGTGAAAGACCACATATAAATATTATATTAAGCTTTAATGCACTTGCCGAGTGAGAAGGATGCACTGAACAGCACTACGATGTTGAGAAGCCTTTCTGCAGATACAACCTGAAAGTCCGGGCTGCTTGCATGACAACAAGAAAGACATCGTGAAATTAGGAGCGGAAACGACCCGTTAAGTCGTCTGATCTCTTGGTTACTTTGGCTGGCACCTAGCAGTAGTTACAGCATTTCATTTTGCAAGCCCTTTGTCTGCCATTAAATTCCTGCCAGTGACAGGGTGACAGCCCTTGCCTAAAGCTCTGGGCTTACATCTGAGCTTGCAATTAATCACATTTTTCTTTGACACTGGAAGTATTTTAGTTTCAACACCTTACATTGTCAGCAAAGATTTGAAAGGAAGACGCTTTTTTGAGCTGGTTAAACTACTAAATTAACAGAAACGAGGCGCCTAGATAAAGAGCATTTGACACCCATAATCCCATGGCTTTTTGTACTTGCATACAGCTCAGTGGTGCCCACACCAGGTGTGCACTTCACCCTTCACAGCAGGGCAACGCTTCCTGATGGCACTCTGCCAGCAGTGGTAGGGAGGCAGAGTTATCCAGCAGGTTAGGACAGGTAAAGAAAAAAAACAATCTCCCAACATTAATTTTGCCCACACTAGCAGAGAGGATGTGTTATCATGAGCTGTTATCCAGTGTAATGCTCTGGACACGTGTGAGCTTGGTAGCATCCACCAAAACTTTTCCCTGTCCTCACTATAACATGCAGTAGCACAACTCACCTGGCAGCACTCGGGTGTGCCACAGCCATGCCTTCATTAAGCTGCACAGGTATCCCTGTGATTGCATCACCACTTCTACAGCAACTTGGATTTTGTGTATCAGTCTGCATGCCAGAGATCTCCCTGAAGGACTGCTGCCTGGAAAGAAAATACTTCTCTTTCTTCCTAAGGGCTGCTTTGCTTTCAACGAAGAGATAGCAGAAATTTAGGAAGCCTTAACAAAGCTTCTGATATTAATGCATAATTTCTCTACAACTGTGCTAATTTTACTCAGTTTATCTGTTTTACAACCAAGAATCCAGCTGTCACAATAACAAGGCAAGCTGCACTGTAGCTGCACTGTGGCAGCTCAGCATGCCTGCACCCCCAAGTGGCAGCCTTGCCTGTGTTTTTTATTTTTTTGCTTGGTTTTTGTTTGTTTGTTTGTTTTTTCTTGAGGGAATAATCACGTAATGCAGGCCCTTTATTTTCCCAATTAGTATAAATCTAAAGGTACTAACTACACTCAGTACCGGGAGATCTTTTTCCACTGAAAGCCTGTGACTAGCACCTGATTAAAATGACACGGAAATAAATTCTTCAATGCCAGGCATTGCTTATTCAGCCAAAAGGGCTGAAACAACAAAAGTCTTTTCTGCCTGGTTGTTACCTAAACTGCAATGCCTTTTTGTTTTCAGGTTCTCAATAAGTTTTATTCAATAAAACCTATTTTCGCACCTCAGAGTAATCAGACATTTTTGCTGTCCCACTCTGCTGGGCTCATCCTGTGCTGCTTCCTCCTGCTTGATCCCCTGTGTTTTGGGGATGTCCCAGGACTGGGGGAAGCTGCAGGAGATCCCTTCATCCAACACCTTCCTTCTACCCCAGTTTCTCCTCCTAGCACAGGGCAACATAACTCCAGCTCAGTGCTGTGAGGTTAGGTCCAAGGTGCAGGCTGTTCCTTCCAACCCAAAGGTAGCAATCACCTGCATCTAGGTGTTCTTAATATGGATTTTTCTCAAGCCAGGCTGTGCTATTTACTGCTCCAGCCTGAGTTTTACCCAAGAGTTCCTTTGCTGTTGTGCTGTGGGCTCACACTCTTGTCACTGGGGTTGTCGTGGTTGCAGCATCTCGTAGCACTCTCTCCTACAGTGATCTGTCCCCAAGCTCACCTTCTCAATGAAGATTCTAACTTGATGTCCTTCTATGTCCTCCAAGATTTAGAAATTATTCAATTTTTTGCCATTTTTTGTTTTTCTTGAAGTAGATGCCTCATTGACAGCAGGAAAACCTGCTTTCTGATTCTATAAGTACTATAGACATGCAAACAACAATTTTATGTGGGAAACCCTAGGACCTTCAGGACATCCTGAAGGTTCTCTTTTCCTTTTTTGGGTTGCTTATTGGCAAATCCTAACTGTCTTCCCAATGGTGAAGGCACTTTGCTGACATATGGGCAGGGTGGGACTGGGATGTCACAAGCCATTGCAGCTCAAGCTGACGTTCTATCTTTTATATCAACATTAATATAGATACAAATATATAAAATCACATTTTTATATTTGTATTTTGATATTTAATCCTAAGGCAAAACTTCCTCCTGTCATGTGGATTCATTATATGTTTTGTGGTTTGGAATGTAAGAGAGAAATGGGCTCAAGAACTGCCAGATATTAATCCTTAATATTTCTGCCACCCATAAAACTTAAAGACTACTTTTAACTTTCCAGAGTCTTCCTACAGGATATTTCCTATCCTTCAGGATAATTCCTGCTTAATTTTACTTTGCTGCATTCTAATAACTAAATACATATTTTGTTTGTTTACCAGTCACTCAGGATCAAGAACTCTTTTGTATCCATTTTTTATGCCCTTTCATATAAATGATCAGATCTGCCAGAATTTTCTGCCTAATAGGATTGCCACACAGGGACTGTAGAGACTGCCTAAATCTGTAACATCCCTCCCTTGGGCTAATGATTCCTGTACACCTTCTAGAACAGAACGGGTAGAGTGGAGAGACAAATCAACTGCTGGCCTTCAAGGGAAAAATAAAATCAACTGGGAAAGGGCTAATTCACGTCTAGTAATGCCCCTACTGTTTAACTCCATCTTACTTTCATTAGTAGCTTACATTTCCTGCATTATTTCCTATCTTGCCTGTCTTGGGTTATGGAACCAAAAAATGTGTATTCTATTTCATCTGTTGAAAGCAGTTTGGGAAATGTGTTTTTTTC